>JAHIAM010003662.1:0-40725 GCA_021605205.1 Aegilops longissima | reverse complement strand
TCGTGAAGACGCATTTACTACATCAACCGCTTGTTATAACGCTCCGCTTTCGGTCTCACGAGGGCGTGGACGGACATCTCCCCTCTCGCTATGCCATCACCATGGTCTTGCGTGTTCGTAGGAATTTTTTGAAATTACTACGCTCCCCAACAAAGGCATCCGAGCCTGGTTTTATGCGCTTGATGTCATATGCACGAGTAGAACACAAGTGAGTTGTGGGCGATATAAGTCATACCGCTTACCAGCATGTCATACTTTGGTTCAGCGGTATTGTGAGATGAAGCGGCCCGGACCGACATTACGCCAGACGCTTACGCGAGACTGGTTTCACCGCCCGAGCACTCGTTGCTTAAAGGTGACCGCGGGTGTCCGACTCTCTCACTTTAGTTGAACCGAGTGTGGCTACGCCCGGTCCTTGCGAAGGTTAAAACAGCACCAACTTGACAAACTATCGCTGTGGTTTTGATGCGTAGGTAAGAACGGTTCTTGCTCAGCCCGTAGCAGCCACGTAAAACTTGCAACAACAAAGTAGAGGACGCCTAACTTGTTTTTGCAGGGCATGTTGTGATGTGATGTGGTCAAGACGTGATGCTATATTTTATTGTATGAGATGATCATGTTTTGTAACCGAAGTTATCGGCAATCGGCAGGAGCCATATGGTTGTTGCTTTATTGTATGAAATGCAACGCCATGTAATTGCTTTACTTTATCACTAAGCAGAGCGATAGTCGAGAAGCAATAGTTGGCGAGACGACAACGATGCTACGATGGAGATCAAGGTGTCGCTACCGGTGACGATGGTGATCATGACGGTGCTTGGCGATGGAGATCACAAGCACAAGATGATGATGACCATATCATATCACTTATATTGATTGCATGTGATGTTTATCCTTTATGCATCTTATCTTGCTTTGATTGACGGTAGCATTATAAGATGATCTCTCACTAAAATTATCAAGAAGTGTTCTCCTGAGTATGCACCGCTGCCAAAGTTCAGAGTACCCAGACACCACGTGATGATCGGGTGTGATAAGTTCTACGTCCATCTACAACGGTGCAAAACAGTTGCACGCCGGAATACTCAGTTAAACTTGACGAGCCTTGCATATAACAGATATGGCCTCGGAACACGGAGACCGAAGGTCGAACGTGAATCATATAGTAGATATGATCAACATAGTGATGTTCACCATTGAAACTACTCCATCTCACGTGATGATCGGACATGGTTTAGTTGATTTGGATCACGTAATCACTTAGATAACTAGAGAGATGTCTGTCTAAGTGGGAGTTTTTAATATGATTAATTAAACTTAAATTTATCATGAGCTTAGTACCGATAGTATTTTGCTTGTCTATGTTTATCGTAGATAGATGGCTCGTCTGTTGTTCCGTTGAATTTTAATGCGTTCCTTGAGAAAGCAAAGTTGAAAGATGATGGTAGCAATTACACGGACTGGGTCCGTAATTTGAGGATTATCCTCATTCTCGCACGTAAAAATTACGCCCGGAAGCACCGCTGGGTGACAGTTCCTGTCAGAGAGCTGAGCCGAGAAGTTGTGAACGTCCGCAAAGCAAAGCTGATGACTACTCAATAGTTCAGTGTGCCATGCTTTACGGCTTAGAACCGGTCTTCAACGACGTTTTGAACGTCATGGAGCATATGAGATGTTCCAGAGTTGAAGTTAATATTTCAAGCAAATGCCCGGATTGAGAGATATGAAGTCTCCAATAAGTTCTATAGCTGCAAGATGGAGGAGAATAGTTCACAAGGAACATATACTCAAAATGTCCGGGTATAATAATCACTTGATTCAACTGGAGTTACTCTTCCGGATGATAGTGTCATTGATGAATTCTCCAATCACTGCCACCAAGCTACAAGAGCTTCGTGATGAACTATAATATGCAAGGAATGACTAAGACAATTCTGAGCTCTTCGCAATGCTAAAAGCCATGGAGGTAGAAATCAAGAAAGAGCATCAAGTGTTGATGGTCAATAAGACCACTAGTTTCAAGAAAAAGGGCAAAGGGAAGAAGAAGGGAAACTTCAAAAAGAACAGCAAGAAAGTTGCTGATCAAGAGAAGAAACCCAAGTCTGGACCTAAACCTGAAACGAGTGTTTTACCGCAAGCGATCGACATCGAAGCGGAACTGCCCCAAGTATTTGGCGGATAAGAAGGATGGCAAGGTGAACAAAGGTATATGTGATATACATGTTATTGATGTGTACCTTACTAGAGCTCGTAGTAGCACTGGTATTTGATACTGGTTCTCTGCTAATATTTGCAACTCAAACAGGACTACGGAATAGACGAGCATCGCAAAGGACGAGGTGACGATCTGGCTGGGAAATGGGGAAATGGTTCCAAAGTCAATGTGATCGCGGTCGGCACACTACCTCTACATCTACCTTCGGATTAGTTTTAGACCTAAATAATTGTTATTTGGTGCCGCGTTGAGCATGAACATTATATCTGGATCTTGTTTGATGCGAGACGGTTATTCATTTAAATCAGAGAATAATGGTTGTTCTATTTATATGAGTAATATCTTTTATGGTCATGCACCCTTGAAGAATGGTCTATTCTTGTTGAATCTCGACAGTAGTGATACACATATTCATAATGTTGAAACCAAAAGATGCAGAATTGATAATGATAATGCAACTTATTTGTGGCACTCGCCGCTTAGGTCATATCGGTGTAAAACGCATGAAGAAACTCCATACCGATGGGCTTCGAATCACTTGATTATGAATCACTTGGTACTTATGTAACCGTGCCTCATGGGCAAGATGACCAAAACGCCGCTTCTCCTAACTATGGAGCGAGCAACTGATTTGTTGGAAATCATACATACCGATGTTTGTGGTCCAATGAATGTTGAGGCACGCCAGGGTATCGTTATTTTCTCACCTTCACAGATGATTTGAGTAGATATGGGTATATCTACTTAATGAAACACAAATCTGAAACATTTGAAAAGTTCAAAGAATTTCAGAGTGAAGTAGAAAATCATCGTAACAAGAAAATAAAGTTTCTACGATCTGATCGTGGAGGAGAATATTTGAGTTACGAGTTTGGTTTACATTTGAAACAATGTGGAATAGTTTCAAGAACTCACGCCACCCGAACACCACGAGAAATGGTGTGTCCGAACGTCGAATCGTGACTTTACTTGATATGGTGCGATCTATGATGTCTCTTACTGATTTACCGCTATCGCTTTTGGGGATATGCTTTAGAGACGGCCGCATTCACGCTTAAATAGGGCACCATCTAAATCCGCTGAGACGACACCGTATGAACTGTGGTTTGGCAAGAAACCAAAGTTGTCGTTTAAAGTTTGGGGCTGCGATGCTTATGTGAAGAAACTTCAACCAGATAAGCTCGAACCCAAATCGGAAAAATGTGTCTTCATAGGATACCCAAAGGAGATCATGGGTACACCTTCTATCACAGATCTGAAGGCAAGATTTTCGTTGCTAATTCGGATCCTTTCTAGAGAAGGAGTTTCTCTCGAAAGAAGTGAGTGGGAGGAAAGTAGAACTTGATGAGATAATCAGATCTGCTCCCTTAATGGAAAGTAGTTCATCACAAGAAATGGTTCTGTGACAACTACACCAATTAGTGAGGAAACTAATGATGATGATCATGAAGCTTCAGATCAAGTTACTAATGAACTTCAGAGGTCAACCAGAGTAAAATACGCACCGTGAGTGGTACGGTAATCCTATTCTCGAAGTCATGTTACTTGACCATGGCGAACCTACAAACTATGAAGAAGCGATGGTGAGCCCAGATTCGCAAAATGGCTGGAAGCCATGAAATCTGAGATGGGATCCATGTATGAGAACAAAGTATGGACTTTGGTTGACTTGCCCGATGATCGGCAAGCCATTGAGAATAAATGGATCTTTAAGAAGAAGACCGACGCCGATGGTAATATAACTGTTTACAAAGCTCGACTTGTTGCGTAAAGGTTTTCGACAAGTTCAAGGGTTGACTACGATGAGACTTTCTCACCAGTAGCGATGCTTAAGTCTGTCTCAATCATGTTAGCAATTGCGCATTTTATGATTATGAAATTTGGCAAATGGATGTAAAACTGCATTCTTGAATGGATTTCTAGAAGAAGAGTTGTATATGATGCAACCAGAAGGTTTTGTCGATCCAAAGGGTACTAACAAGGTGTGCAAGCTCCAACGATCAATTTATGGTCCAGTGCAAGCCTCTCGGAGTTGGAATAAACGCTTTGATAGTGTGATCAAAGATATGGGTTTATACAGACTTTTGGAGAAGCCTCATTTACAAGAAAGTGAGTGGGAGCTCAGAGCATTTCTAATATTATATGTGGACGATATATTATTGATTGGAAATGATATAGAATTTCTGGATAGCATAAAAGGATACTTGAATAAAAGTTTTCAATGAAAGACCTCGTGAAGCTGCTTACATATTGGGCATCAAGATCTATAGAGATAGATCAAGACGCTTAATTGACTTTCACAAAGCACATATCTTGATAAAGTTTTGAAGAAGTTCAAAATGGATCGAGCAAAGAAAGGTTTTTACCAGACATAGGTGTAAGATTGAGTCGACTCAATGCCCGACCACAAGCAGAAGATAGAGAGAAATGAAAGATGTTCCTATGCTTCAGCCATAGGCTCTATCATGTATGCAATGCTGTGTACCAGACCGACGATGCTTAGCTGTAAGCTTGGCAGGAAGGTACCAAAGTAATCCAGAGTGGATCATCGACAGCGGTCAAGAACATCCCGAAATACCCGAAAAGGACTAAGGATATGTTTCTCGATATGGAGGTGACAAAGAGCTAGTCGTAAATGGTTACGCCGATGTAAGTTTTGACACTGATCCGGACGATTCTAAATCGCAAACCGGATACGTGTTTTTATTAAACGGTGGAGCTGTCGCCAGGTGTAGTTCTAAACAAAGCGTCGTGGCGGGATCTACATGTGAAGCGGAGTACATAGCTGCTTCGAAGCAGCAAATGAAGGAGTCTGGATGAAAGAGTTCATTTCCGATCTAGGTGTCATACCTAGTGCATCGGGACCGATGAAGATCTTCTGTGACAATATCGTGCAATTGCCTTGGCAAAGGAATCCAGATTTCACAAGAGGACCAAACATATCAAGAGACGCTTCAATTCCATTCGGGACCAAGTCCAAGTGGGAGACATAGAGATTTTCAAAATACACACGGATCTGAATGTTGCAGACCCGCTGACTAAGCCTCTTCCACGAGCAAAACATGATCAGCACCAAAACTCCATGGGTGTTAGAATCATTACTATGTAATCTAGATTATTGACTCTAGTGCAAGTGGGAGACTGAAGGAAATATGCCCTAGAGGCAATAATAAAGTTATTATTTATTTCCTTATACCATGATAAATGTTTATTATTCATGCTAGAATTGTATTAACCGAAACATAATACATGTGTGAATACATAGACAAACAGATAGTCACTAGTATGCCTCTATCGGACTAGCTCATTAATCAAAGATGGTTGTGTTTCCTAACCATAGACATGTGTTGTCATTTGATTAATGGGGTCACCTCATTAGGAGAATGATGTGATTGACATGACCCATTCCGTTAGCTTAGCACTTGATCGCTTAGTATATTGCTAATGCTTTCTTCATGACCTATACATGTTCCTGTAACTATGAGATTATGCAACTCCTGCTTACGGAGGAACACTTTGGTACTACCAAACGTCACAACGTAATCGGGTGATTATAAAGGAGTACTACAGGTGTCTCCAAAGGTACTTGTTGGGTTGGCGATTTCGAGATTAGGTTTTGTCACTCCGATTGTCGGAGAGGTATCTCTGGGCCTTCTCGGTAATACACATCACTTAAGCCTTGCAAGCATTACAACTAATGAGTTAGTTGTGAGATGATGTATTACGGAACGAGTAAAGAGACTTACTGTAACGAGATTGAACTAGGTATTGGATACCGACGATCGAATCTCGGGTAAGTAACATACCGATGACAAAGGAACAACGATGTCGTTATGCGGTTTGACCGATAAAGATCTTCAGAGAATATGTAGGAACCAATATGAGCATCCAGGTTCCGCTATTGGTTATTGACCGAGAATGGTTCTAGGTCATGTCTACATAGTTCTCGAACCCGTAGGGTCCGCACGCTTAACGCTTCGATGACGATTCATTATGAGTTTATAAGTATTGATGTACCAAGGTTGTTCGAGTCCCGGATATGATCACGACATGACGAGGAGTCTCAAATGGTCGAGACATAAAGATTGATATATTGAAGCCTATGTTTGGACTTGGAAGGGTTCCAATGAAAACAGAAGTTAGTTACGAACACCGGGGTTACTGAACTTCGAGGGGTATATGGGCCTTAATGGGCCACAAGGAGAAGAGGAAGGGCCGGCCAGGCAGGCCGCCCCCCCCCTCTAGTCCTAATAGGACAGGAGAGGGGCGGCGCCTTCCCTCTTCCCTCCCCCAATCCTACTCCAACTAGGAGAAGGGGGAGTCCTACTCCCTGGGAGTAGGACTCCTCCAGCGCCTCCCTTGGGCGGCCGCACCCCCTTTGCTCCTTTATATACTGAGGCAGGGGGCACCCATGACACACAAGTTGATCTACGGATCGTTCCTTAGCTGCAGTGCGGTGCCCCTCCACCATATTCCACTTCGGTCATATCGTCGAGAGCTTAGGCGAAGCCTCGCGCCGAGAAGTCATATCGTCATGAGCTTAGGCGAAGCCCTGCGCCGGTGGAGCATCAACATCGCTACCACGCCGTCGTCTTGACGGAACTCATCCCGACACTTTGCTGGATCGAGTCCGGGATCGCCATCGAGCTGAACGTGCGTAACTCGGAGGTGCCGTCGCTCGGTGCTTGGACCGGTCGGATCGTGAAGACGTAAGACTACATCAACCGCATTGTTATAACGCTTCCGCTTTCGTTCTACGAGGGTACGTGGACGGACACTCTCCCCTCTCGTTGCTATGCCATCACCATGGTCTTGCGTGTTCGTAGGAAATTTTTTGAAATTACTACGTTCCCCAACACTTTCCTCCCACTCACTTCTTCTGAGAGAAACTCCTTCTCTAGAAATGACCCATTCTTAGCAACAAAGATCTTGCCTTTGGATTTGTGGTAGAAGGTATACCCAATAGTTTCTTTAGGGTATCCTATGAAGACGCACTTCTCCGATTTGGGTTCAAGCTTATTAGGCTGAAGCCTTTTGACATAAGTGTCGCAACCCCAAACTTTAAGAAACGATAACTTAGGTTTATTGCCAAACCACAGTTCATACGGTGTCGTCTCAATGGATTTAGACGGTGCCCTATTTAACGTGAATGTAGCTGTCTCTAATGCATAACCCCAAAACGATAGTGGTAAATCGATAAGACACATCATAGATCGCACCATATCTGATAAAATACGGTTACGACGTTCGGACACACCATTACGCTGTGGTGTTCCAGGTAGCGTGAGTTGTGAAACAATTCCACATTGTTATAAATGAAGGCCAAATTTGTAACTCAAATACTCGCCTCCGTGATCAGATTGTAGAAACTTTATTTTCTTGTTACGATGATTCTCCACTTCACTCTAAAATTCTTTGAACTTTTCAAATGTTTCAGACTTGTGTTTCATCAAGTAGATATACCCATACCTACTTAAATCATCTGTGACGGTTACAAAATAACGATTCCCGCCGTGTGCTTCAACACTCATCGGACCGCATACATCAGTATGTATTATTTCCAATAAGTCATCAACTCGCTCCATTGTTCCGGAGAACGGAGTTTTAGTCATCTTACCCATAAGGCACAAGATTGAACTAGGTATTGAGATACCGACGATCGAATCTCGGGCAAGTAACATACCGATGACAAAGGGAACAACGTATGTTGTTATGCAGTTTGACCGATAAAGATCTTCGTAGAATATGTGGGAGCCAATGAGCATCCAGGTTCTGCTATTGGTTATTGACCGAAGACGTGTCTCGGTCATGTCTACATAGTTCTCGAACCCGTAGGGTCCGCACGCTTAAAGTTCGGTGACGATCGGTATTATGAGTTTTTGTGTTTTGATGTACCGAAGGTAGATCGGAGTCCCGGATATGATCACGGACATGACGAGGAGTCTCGAAATGGTCGAGACATAAAGATTGATATATTGGACGACTATGTTCGGACACCAGAATGGTTTCGGGGAGTTTCAGACATATACCGGAGTACCGGGGGGTTACCGGAACCCCCCGAGGAGTTTAATGGGCCAAGATGGGCCTTAGTGGAGAAGAGGAGGGGTGGCTAGGGCTGGCCGTGCGCCCCCTCCCCCTCTAGTCTGGATTGGACAAGGAGGGGGGGCGACGCCCCCTTTCCTTCCTCCTCTCTCCTTCCCTTCCTTTCCCCCTCCTACTCCAACTAGGAAAAGAGGTAGTCCTACTCCCGATGGGAGTAGGACTCCTCCCTAGCATGCCCTCCTCCGGGCCGGCCGCCCCTCCCCTGGTCCTTTATATACGGGGGCAGGGGGCACCTCTAGACACAACAATTGATCTCTTGATCTCTTAGCCGTGCGGTGCCCCTCCACCGATTCCACCTCGGTAATATCGTAGCGGTACTTAGGCGAAGCCTGCGTCGATAGCATAATCAACACCGCTCATCACGCCGCGTCGTCGACGAAACTCTCCCGCAAAGCTCTGCTGGATCGGAGTTCGTGGGGCGCCATCGAGCTGAACGTGTGCTGAACTCGAGGTGTCGACGCTCGGTACTTGATCGGTCGGATCGTGAAGACGTATGACTACATCAACCGCGTTGTGCTAACGCTTTCGCTTTCGGTCTACGAGGGTACGTGGACAACACTCTCCCTCTTGTTGCTATGCATCACCATGATCTTGTGTGTGCGTAGGATTTTTTTTGAAATTACTACGTTCCCCAACACGATCTATAAGGAACGGGCAGATGGCCTTTGTCTACCTCCCGCCAGTCACTATTGACGATCTTTCTTGAACCGCCAGCGACCACCGGCCCAGACCCCTGCCTCCGCCGCCCCGCTCTCCCCTTGACCTCACACCACCGCCGTGCTTGGCAACGCCCCCAGGCCATCCCTTTAATCTCGGCCGACTTCCAGATCGGGCGCCAACAACTCTAGGCCCCACACGCCCCTAAGATAAACACCGAGGCGCTACTTCCCCGGTGTAATAGGCGGACTAGCACCTGGTACGCTGGGGAATGCTTCCGTTTATTGGGAATCAACTGACCTGGAATTGAAATCCAGGGGGGCGACGAACCTCTAGCTAAGGTGAAATAGTATATGAGGAGAAACCTTGTGCATCGCGAGTTACTAGGAACATATAGTATCAAGAAGAAGCGATCAACTAGTGTCTTCTATGGGATGAATACCATGCAAGAAGACACATAAGATTTGCACGAATAAGGGAAGAGGAATACCATTTCCGGTTGCCAGTGTGGTCTCCTCCATATGTCGCGGCGAACTTATTTTTTTCCCATGGGAACCGATGTTTTGGAGGACGGTGGATCCTTGGATGAACCCATGGTCAAATTGTTGACTGTGTTGCCGTGGCTGTATGTTGGCGTAGGGGAAGCTGATCCGAGGCGGCGAAAGACAGCATAGCAGGAACAGCTCCGGTGCGGTGGACGGTGGCAAAGTTGGAGCGGCAGCAGTGAGGCACAGGACGGCGTGGTTGAACTGGCTCTGGTACGGATGGCTCGGCCTCGGCTTCAACTACTAGCCATGGAGGGCATTGCGGTTGAGGTTGCGGTGGATGACGACGTTGGGGTATCGGCTTCGGCGTGATGGAGGAGGGCGGCGGTTAATGGGTGGGATGGGGTGGCGCACAGAGGACGCCGAGGTTTCGTGGCTGGTTGATAGGTAGTTTTTGCGCCCATGGAGTACGAGTGGGGAATTGGACGGTGGGGCAGGGAGGGGAGCTAAGGGAGAACCATGTTTCGTGCAGGGACGCGCTTGTTTTGGCTTTTTCAACAGATGGGACGCGCTTGTTTGAAATTTGGGGAAAGTACAAACTTTGCCCCCCACTTAAATTTCGGACCTACTGCGGGTCGTGGGTAGGATGGTAATCCCAGGTGTCCCAAATAGTGGGCGGGAGTGATTTCAGCCATGCGCATGTGTGGTTAGGCGGCCATTGTGTATGAATGTTTTTCGAGGCGGTTATGTGCCTAGATGAAGCTACAAACCTACCCCGTTTAGACCTTTGGACGTCGGGCCGGTAGGCTTCACGGTTCGGAGTTATTAGAAAAGTAATTTCCTTGTACTACTAAACATTGGTCTCACGCGGTTTTGGGCGAGTAGAGGCTCTTTTGGCGCCGTTCAAATTTTGAAATGTACATTCACGCTTAGAGTACTCTTGAACTTTGAGGATTGACCTAAATAGACAACGTTAAATTTGACCTTGTATGTTTGAAAACCTCATTAAATTATCCACTTCTTTTTGAAACTTTGACACTTGAAAATCCTATAACTACGATTATTTTGGAATGGAGGAGGTAAATTTGAATCTATTTTGTACACGACTACATATGCTATTATGTACAAAATCAGAGCAAAGATTGGTGCCCCCATAATTTAGGTATGATTTACAAATGCCATGATATTGAATTCAAATAATTGAATGGACTTCATGTTGAATTCGATATTTTTAAACCACCTTAAGTTGAATTCAAATGTATGCTAGTTCATAGGTAGCTATTTATAATGTTCATTGTGTAACTTCCGTATATATAATGTGCTTTACACACACAACATGAACTATACTCACGTTTATATTTGATTGCTAAAGCGATGCATTGTCTGGAGTTCAAAATACTAACTATGTGGATCAATTATGTCGAATAATAACATAGACATGCTCAAATTCGATAGAATCTAGATGTTTGATGGATCAATGACCGTTCCTTACGCGAATTGCAAATATCATGATCCCATCCTAATATTTGGATACAATTTATATCTTAATCAATGTGTACATCAATATTTTACGTGTAGTTTCACTCTCCATCGGCGGTCTCTCACACATGCTCACACACTCTCTCCCGAGGTGTCTTTCTCGCAGACATGCTCTCGATATAACCCTCCCTCACTCTCGTAACCATTTACGACTGTTTTCACTAACCTTTATCACAAGCACTCTTCCTCTCACAAGCATACACACGCACAATCTCCATCGACCCTTTCTATATACATAGACCTGCCTACGTGTCTCCTGTACGCACATTATCTTTAGGCTTGTCTCTCACGCATTGTCTCACACCTCTCTTCCTAATCGATTTAGTATGATTCTAGCAGAGCATTCATAGGATGCCCCTTAAAGTAAGGTTGGATGAATAGTAATATCGAGATAAGGGTTACCTTAGTCCGAGAATCTAAGGTTACAAATCCTAGCCGGCTTTGTCAGTGGACACAGAGTCCTTCACAATTCTGCTATCTTTGTCTTGTACGACTAGTCATCCATGGGTCCCCCTAAATGCGTCACAGGCCGACCAATGTGGCACAGGATGGAACCGAACAAAGGGCCTCACCTCGACCCACCGGACCTCACGCGGTGACACACCCTCTGCCCCCACGTCTCGTTATCTTATCACACCCACACATACCAACACAGACACCACAAAAAAAAATTCTCCTAGTGCCTCTATCCCCCCCCCTGCATATACACACTCAAGGGAATATCTCACCAAGACATCATATTTGTCTCTCTCTCTAGACCACTCTCATTTCTCGTGCTATCTCTCCCACGCCCCCCCACGCCGGCCCCTCTATCCATGCCTCTCTCGAATACGTAATACACACACATACCTCTCTAGGCCCTGCCAAATACATCAACTACACATTCACACATGTTACATCACGCACCCATTGATCTAAAAGCCCTCTCTTCACGTTTATTTCGCATACAACATTCCTTTTGAATAAAGTGTGGCCAAAAACGTATTTTAGAATTTCTACATATATACAACATTACAAAGTTATATGGAGGAGTATGAACGCTAATTTGCATTGCATGGTGCCCAAAATGATATTTATTCCGCACTGTGAATTTGTATCTTTTTATACTATATATAAAGTTAGTCATAATAAAGAGAAACGAAGAGCATCTCTCTCTCCATCGCATACGCCCCCCCTCTACGCCCCTTTCACGTACGCACACAAACTATATCCAGGTCCTCTAAAAGTAAGCCCCCAGCACATTCACGCATGTTTCATCTTTCTCTCGCGATATATACAATGAAGATCATTGTATTTGAAGCGAAAGAACGATATGTACATTGGACTTCAGAATCCACTCATTACGGTCACCATTTATGTTTTGAGGTTATTATACAGTCACGGGCTCACCGTGCAGCTCTGTATTTGCTCAAGACACGGCTAGTTGACCAGTTAAATGCTCCATGTGGCACTCCTAGTGTTGCATCACATTATCTCACTACCATTGGGTCCACCTGTGGCTTGTATCTACTCTACACTCTTATAAAAAGAGAGTTGGTGATGATGGTGTGCCTGCCATCCTGCAATATAGGCCGTCGAATTTATATCTGACGGATAGGAAGGAAACTATGGCAATTTTGCAAAAAGGTACCCACACACCTCTCCACATTTGCAAATAAGGCCTTCCTCGTTCATCATTTTATGTCACAAGATAAACTAGTCATACAAATGCATCTTGATGTTACGTGAAACGACAAAAAATATATTGGATAGTGGTTCAAAGTCATGACCGTGGGCACAACGGACAAGGTGACCTTGTATTGGTATGTTGAGCCATCTGTTTTAACACACAGGAGCTGGTGTGGTGATTACACACACACGCACACATGCACACGAACTGCATGCACGCAACACTCACACGAACACATGCAGCCACACACGCATGGAACACTCACACGTACACGCGCAGCCACGCGCGCACGCAACACTCACACGCACACACGCACACATGAATGCACACACTAGTACACCACACGACCAACACACACTCTCACGCTCAAGTGCTCAACCTACACATGCATCCGCACACATCAGGCCCTGACAGACACATACACAACCAGGTGATTCCCACGCACGGGTTGGAGTCTTGTCGCGCCTGCGTAAATTTGTGTTTATCTGACCTTTTCCCTATGCGAACTGACAGGTGGGACCCAGAAGGAACGTGGTCGATTTAACTAGTCAACATGGTGCCACGCAGACTATTTGGCCGGTCAACATAGTGCAATCCGATGCTGAACTGTGAGCAAGTGACCGTATAATCACCGCAAAACTTATATAGTGACCGTAATCAGCTTATTCTGAAGTTCGGTGACCGTATTACACTTTTCTCTCTGTAGGCCCTCCAAAACTACATCTCTACACGTTCTTGCATGTTACATCTGACAACTATGCAATACATCACTACTACTACACTCTAACACAATAAATCATATGTGTTTTTAGTTTTACTAGATATCATATTGTTACTTAATTATTCAGTCTGTGGGAGAGCTTGTCTTCGGGGATGAAGCTCAAGGTCGCCGCCCTCACTCAAGTCGCCTCTCGTGATGCAATCGCGGCGTAGTCGGACGCGGACGCAACCGCACAAGCGGTGGCCATGCTGGCGGCCGATGACGGGAGCACCGTCAGCCATGCGTCCTACTTGCCGCCGTCCAACGTCCGGCACCGCCGAGGTCGGGGACGCCTTCGAGGATGAGTAGGGCATGGGAGGCGGCAGGGCATGGTGTGCCAACTGGCCGGTCTGTATCCTGTGTTCTACTCTTCCTCGCCAGAGAACGCACCTTCACTTCACGGGTCTTGAACCCCGCCCCCCTACATAGAGATCGCAAATGGAGGACGTCGGTCGTCGCCATAGAATAGGTTTAGGGTCGGGTTTCTATTATTTTTCTGTCCTATAAAAGTTTGAAATGTAATGAAAAATCTGTCGTGTTTGCATTAATCTCGGCCGGTATATATGAACTTTCACAATAATATAGTATATTGTAGGAGTACTAGCAAGATGCCTGTGCGTTGCATGGAACATCAAGATCTTGTGGGAGAAAAGGATGAACGAGGGAAGGCCTTATCAGCAAATGTGGAGAGGAGTGCGGGTAAATTGTCATAGTTTCCTTCCTATCCGTTAGATATAGATCGGACGGCCTATATTGCAGGATGACAGGCACACCATCATCACCAACTCTGCTTTTTATTGAACCGAGACAAAGCTAACATGCGAAGTAAATAAACACATAGGGTCTACATACAAAATTATTATAGGCACTCCAATAGTACGTCCACTACACATTCACGCATTTCACATCTTTCTACATCTACGGGAACCTACGAAAGGGTTAACGTAAATTGCCTCTCTCTCTCCTCCCTGATTTTCATGGTGGTGGTCCCTTCCTCCCCCAATCTACAATCAATAGCTCACACATTTCACATTACGTTAATTACGTGAATCGGGATTACGTAGGTGTAGCATTACTCGTCCTAAAAAACCCAACTAAGCCAACCTCCCAGCATATCGCGCGGGAAAAGACTCGGTCGCGCCTTTTAGTCGTGATTACCGGATTACTAGTACTAGTATCGATGGATCGTGCGAAGCACCAAGTTTTTTTAGGGGGAGAAGCACCTAGTTTAAAAGGAAAAAAGGCGGTACACTCACAGCACCCCTGTCGCGGTCGCATTGCACCCCACACACGTTCGGTCCTACACACGGCTCAAGCAAACGGGATGCGCTTCAGCTTGCCTCTTCACTGACACATGGGACTGCACTTGGAGAAACCGACCATGCGCTAAACTCCCCCCATCCACCGCGTGAAAATCCTCGCCCCAAATCCGCCCAAATCCCAAATTCAACCGCCCTTCGGCCAACTAGCCAATAATATTCCCCAAACCCCCCTCCGCACCATCCCCCTCCACTCCATTCGCTCCGCCAAAGCCGCCCTCCCCGCCGCGTCGATACGTCGGCGTCGTGGTTCGTCGACGGGACGCACGGCGATCCTCTCGTTCCCACAATACGCTCTCGTAGACTGCCGTCCTCTGGTCGCGCCGCCATCGCTGGCGACGTTCTTGTGGAGGCGCACGGTGGTCAGCGCCGCCACCGCTGGCAATGTTCGTGTGGAGACACACGACGGTCAGCTTCTCCCACGGTACACGCATTCTAGATTGAGGCCCCGTGCATGTCGGTGTAGCGCTGAATGTTAGCTGATAGACGCTGTTAATCTCACTGTTTGCTGAAGTAGTTTACAGTCAATATACTCTGCTTAAGAAGCTTCCTTGCCCTGTTTTGCACTCAATCTGCTTAGCTGAGATGGCATGCCAAGGCCGATTAGTTGCTAAAATATCCTACCATATATTTATTGTGACGTAGATTGCCATGGTCTAGTAGCCAATCTGTTAGGTGAAATAGCTCTACACCATTTTATACTCGATCTTTGTTGCTGCGATGGCCTTCGATAGTTTGATGGCTGTGTGCTCGGCCTCATTGACTGCTGAAACAGCCTGCCATAATTTAGCACTCAAATCTGTTTGCTGAATTAGCTTTAGATATATTTCGTTACTTAGATCTGCTCGTCCAAGTATCTTGCCATAGCTTTAGACATCGACCTAGGTATTTTTTCTGGACTTCATAAACAAAATATGTTTTTCCTGTAATATCTAGTAGAAGAACTAATTTGTATGTCTAATAGATGGACAGGACTTGGATAACTTCTGCTCGAAGATTCTCTGCTGCATATGTCGAGGGGTTGAAAACTTCATGAACTTGATCGAGCTAAGCACGGTGGTCCGAAATCAGATGTGCTCTGCCTGTGTAGCAGCTTGTATGAATTCAGTTGCAAGACCCAGTCAAGCGTGCAAAATCATCTACACTTGTATGGGATGTCACCACATATACTAGGTGGGTTCATCATGGAAGCTGTGAACGCCAATGTTATTGACTACGTGGAAGCAAAGATCACCATCTTGATCTCGCCTGATGCTCGTGTGGAAGAGGAGGAGGAGGTGGTGGTGGCAGAGCCAGTGAGTTTGACCAACATTGAAACAATGATACGAAATGCTTGTGCATTTCGTGAACTTTCACCTGCAAAAGAAAAATGGTGGGCCCGCATGTTGGAACAACGCAACGTGGCTGTCACCCCAGGAAATAAGCTGTCAGTATTTGAAAGTGCGTTATATCGACTAGAGGGGGGGTGAATAGGCGATTTTTATGAATTCTTCACTGAGGAATTTGTCGGTGAGGAAATTCCTTAGTGAAGAACTACTTGCAGCGGAATAAGTACTCAGAAGTAAGCATAACAGAATACACGCATGGTCATCATGATGAAATGAAGACTAGCTCAGAGTACAGAAAGCGTAATCACAGGATAACTCAAGATGAAGACAAACAGACTGAAGAAATTGAACTAAGGAAATTGAGAAAGTCTTCACCAAAGTCTTCAAACACAGATATGAACAAACACTCAACACAAGAATGAGGAAATGAAAGGGTTGAGGAAATAGAACCATTAGGTTGGTGAAGACAATGATTTGGTAGACCAGTTCCAACTGCTGTCTCGGTTGTACGTCTGTTGGAGCGGCCGAGTATTTAAACTCGAGGACACACAGTCCGGACACCCGGTCCGCTGAGCACGCAGCTCAGACACCAAGTCCTCACCGTATTCTCCTTGAACTAAGATCACACAGACTCGCCCAATTACTCGTGGTAAGTCTTCAGCGATTTCCAAACCTTCACAGACTTGGTCACTCGGCGATCCACAATTCCTCTTGATGCTCTAGACCATGACGCCTAACCGTCTGGAAGAAGCACAGTCTTCAAAGGTAACAAGCGCCGGATCCACGCAGGATCAATCTCTTCATGATGCTCAATCACTTTGGGTTTGTAGGGTTTGGTTTTGGGTTTTTCCTCACTCGATGATTTTCGCCAAAGTCCTCGGAGGATGGGTTGCTCTCAAATGACAAGTGTCAAGTTTCTCTCGGAGCAGCCAACCAGCTAGTGGTTGTAGGGGCGGCTATTTATAGCCTAGGGAGCAGCCCGACATGATAAGACATAAATGCCCTTCAATGATATGACCGTTAGGTGGATAAGATATTTTGGGACAGCCAAGCAAGAGACACAGAACGGTCGGGACTATCATGTTCTCATCGTAGGCAATCCAAGATCGGCGAATTCCTAACTCCTCGACCACGATTAAATTCTCAATACTGAAGAACTTCGCCTCACATCAAGAAATTGACTGAATCTGTATGAGATTTCCAAAGGCTTCACTCAAGGGATTGGTAGGTGTAGGATTTTGAGTTGAGCATCACATGGAAATTTTTCCTTAGTATTTCCTCGACCCCTTTAACAGTACGGTGTTTCCTATAACTTAAGAAAGAGAAAACGAAACTACGAAAACAAAAGTCTTCACGCTTCATGTTCCTCAAATGAATACCAAGTCTTCAAGGTCACACCAATTTCTTCACTTTCAAAGTCTTCTAAAGTCTTCGAATATCAAAGTCTTCAACGAAGAACTTCATTTTAGGGTCGACTTTCTCTGTAAATATCAAACTCCTCATAGACTTATAGACCTGTGTACACTCACAAGCGATTAGTTCCTTAACCTATAAGACTTCAATACACCAAAATCACTAAGGGCACTAGATGCACTTACAATCTCCCCTTTTGGTGATTGATGACAATATAGGTTAAGTTTTCAACGGGATAAACATATGAAGTGTAAATACGATAATGAGGAATTTGATTGCAAGATATAGAAGAACTCCCCCTGAAGATGTGCATAGTAAGGAATTTGCTTTTGAGGCAATGCACATTTGAAGAGTTGAATCATGGAGATCTCCCCCTATATCTTGTAATTCATACACGCATTTGACATATAATATGAAGAATTTGAAATACATGATGAAATATGGTGCTTGATGTAATTCAGCATGCGTGCGATAACATTAATGAGGAACAAGCATGCAAAATAATGCATCAAGAGTATCGGAGCTCAAATAGATTTGCTATGAAGGATTTCAAGGAGCTCATGAGAATCAGAGCATAGTGCAAGAGCATAATGCATCAAAAGTATCAAAGCACCATCGGGTTTAAGATTACAACTCGATCCAATAAAAGTTTCAGAAGAACGAGAGTTGTAACTTAACAAGAATAAAATACTGTATATAGGCAATGAACTAGACCCGCTTGAAGACTAACTCATATTTCTCCCCCTTTGTCATCGAATGACCAAAAGGATCGAAACTGAGGACTAACGCTCCTGAAGAATTTCAAGTTGAAGACGGAGCTCCAGCGTTGTTGGGGTCGGTTGTTGAAGTAGGACCAGCCGCAGTGTCGTCCAAGTTCATTTTCATCAGTGTCGCGCGATGAAGAATAGGAGCTAGCCACCAAGGAAGGAACTTTGACCTTCTTGTATTTCTTCGAGGAGGTGCAGTCCACCAAATTCTTCCTTGAGTCCCATTGACGCCAGTTCTTCTTCATCAGAGACATGTGAAAGAACAGCCCAAAGCGCTTGAAGGTTTCATGGAGGTAGTAGTGGTTTTCTTCACCGCATTGTGTGTTGAGGTCATGTTGTGAAGAATTGAACCAAACCGACGCTTGACCCATTTATGATTACGATCAACCTTCCGATGAAGACCGAGGAGTAACTCACGATCAGTCATCACCACAGGTGCAGAGCTTGAGGACTTTGCTTGACCGAGGTATTTGCGGCGAGTCATGTGTGGCGAGTCATCATTGGTGGAGTAGGATGCTGCTTTGCTAAACTGTCCATCCAATGGACGAATGCCTTCATCTATCACAGCAGAGCCTTGCCCTTGTCATCACCGAGGTAAATGTCCGCTTGAGGACTTCAATCGGGGCAAGTAGCTGCAGTGGTTCGAGTATCAGCCTTGTAATTGAGTGAAGACCTTGTCCTGATGAATCTCATTATCCAAGGCGCATAAGGCTTCAGCTCAAATGGTGACATAGCAATGTTTGCCAGAGTCCTCATGAAGAAATCATGGAAGTTGACGGGAACGCCATGGATGATGTTGAAAAGCATATTCTTCATGATGCCAACGACTTCTTCATCATCTGAGTCGTGGCCTTTGATAGGACTCATTGTCTTTGTCAAAATCCGATAGACAGTCCGAGGCACATACAATAATTCCTTGACGAGGAATTTGGTTCTTGGGGCCTGCCTTGGCTTCAAAGGCTTCATCAGCACTTGCATATAGTGATTTGAAAGTTCTGGTTCGTTGTAGATACAACGAGCACCATCAAGTGGAGGACTGAGTGGTAGGGCACGGCAATTCAGCTTGTCGGGCGCCTTGTAGTGAGTATTTTCAGACATCCAGTCTAATACCCATGAGTTCACGCCTTGACGCCTCCGTGATGTGCAGCGTTGCATAGAATTGAAGAATTAGTTCTTCATTCCATCCACAGATGTCGCAGCAGAAATTCGAAGCCTGCGTCGTGAAGAACACCGAGGACTGGCTCAAAGCTCGGCAGAGAGTCCATGTCCACATGAGGAATATGAGCATGATCAAGACTTTATCTTTGTTGAAGAGCACCGAGGAATAGAAGTTGGCTTGGTGGCAGTCCGTAAACACCTCTTCCTAATGCGAGCAGTAATCATATGGATTATAGTCAAGAAGAACACGTGCTCGCAAAGAAATCATCAGCCTTGAACTTTTGTTTGCTTGAGAACGGATTCTTTTGCTTGGGAAGAGGGTGTCGATGAGTTGCATCACCACCTCGGAATCGCAAGTTCAGTTCTTCAGCTGAGGAATTTCTTCTTCCTCAACAAAAGTACCGAGGATCAAGAGCAGCAGGTTCATCAAAGACTAGTGGCTGGAATTTCTTCATGCACAGAGCAAGTGGGTTGAGTTTCTTCAGAGTCCATTTGGACTGTTTGTGCAGGGGACTGAGGAATCTGTTGGAGCGGGGTGAAGAGAGGAGTATTGGGATGCAGACTTTCCCAAAAGTCATCATTCATCACTGGTGTGGTGCACCCTATATCCACATCTTCATCTTCAATTTCCTCAACACCAGCCTCTTCAGCTGTGAACTAAGGCATAGGTGAGGAAATGACTGGGGTTGAAGGGATTGCGTCCACTTCAATTTCTTCATCAATCTGCTCTGACGAGGCAGCAGAATGATGTTCTTTATCATATCCGATTGGGATCTCATAGTCTTCTCCAAAAGGAACAAGGTCCTTTGATGGCATGGAGGAAATCGGAACAACATCAATTGGATTTTCGAATGAGCTGGTCATTGGCTTCAATTTCTTCGCAGCCGAAGAATGTGACATAGCTGATGCCTTCCTTTTCTTCACAGCAGCTCGTTCTGCAGCCTTGGTTTTCTTCACCTCAGAGGCGGATGGAACAATTGGAGTTGGAGTTGGTGCAGGAGGAGCTGAGGAATTTGGTTGAATTTCTTCAGGTGCAACTGATGCAGTAGCCCTGACTTCTTCAGTTTCCTCAGGCGCACCGCTAGTGGATGCCCTGGCAATTTCTTCAGCGGCTGGAATGGGATCATCAGCCCTGGAACTAGCATTTTCATCAGCAGCCTGAATGTCATCGCGCTTGGCATGTTCTTCTTCATCGCTGAGCCGAGGCTTCACTGAGGAATTTCATGTTGCGTGGGGCAGCAACATTTGTGAATTTCTTCGTCGGGTTGATTTAATCGACCTTGGCTCCTTGCCAATCAGCATAATAGGAATCAAGTTTTGCTGAGGTCTTGAATTTCAGTCTGGACCTTGAGAAGCTCCTCGGTGTCATTTTGACAACGTTTTCTTCAGAACTTCTCCTTTCTCATTGAGCCTTTTGATTTCTCTTGCCTTCTCAAACTTCCATTTTCTTCAGCGATGAAGTGAGTCAACATATGACTTTGTCCAGTGTCGATGAAAGTCGGCATAGGTGTATTGGGATCCTTGTGCCAGAGATCAATATAATCGAGGACTTTCTTCGGATCCAACAGCAGTGGCACAAACGTACCTTTGGCTCTAGCGGCCTTTTCTTGACGGTCTCTGATGATTTCCGCAAGTTCATCATCAGAAGCTTCATCATCAGAAGGCACATGGAATGCAACCTGTTTCTTCTTTGGGCTTGGCCGAGGACCTCGTCCAGCTGTTGCTTTGGTCTTCAGCTGAGTTGGGCCAGATGATGAAATTGGTGCTGCTGAGGAACTTGCTGAAACTCCAGAGGCAATTGAGAAACCAGCAGTCCTTTGACATGTAGCCAGATGCAGAGGAACTGAGGATTTTGACGGAGCTGTTGAGGACTTTGGTGGAGCTGTAGCAGTGTGAGGAATTTGCCTTGAGGGCGCTGCTGAGGAATTTGGCCGTGAGGGCGCTGATGGAGAAGCACTTGGCTTATGAGCAGGCTTCTTTGGCATGGATTTCCTTGGTTTGACCAAGGCCTCAGTAGCAGTAGCAGTGGCAGAATCCTCATTGAATTTCTTCACTGCCTCCTTGGCTTGTTTTGCCAATTTAGCTTGGCGCTTAGCCCATTCATCAGGAAAGTCCTCACCACGTTTGATGCTTGTGGGATCAGCTACTTGGCCAAGTTCCAATGGAGCTCTTGGGCATGGAGGATTGAGAGCGAATTTCTTCATGTACTTTGGAGTTACATATCTATACTCCCTCCATTCCCGTGCCCATCTCCGTTCAATCTTCTGAATACGCACCTTGCGCTGATTTTTGTTTTCTTCATCAGGTGTGCAATAGTCAGCATAAATTTCCTCAGGGATTTCAAACGCAGTCATAACCTCAGGTTTCTTTCCTCCTTTCTGTGGCTTCTTACCGTCTGCCATGTTCTTCAGTTGAGGAATTTGAACAATTGAGTTCTCTGAAGAAGTATGCAGTTTTTCTTCGAGGAACGCTGCAAATGAGTTAAGTTGATGAGAACCTAGTGATTCAGCAGCGGACATGTGTACCTGTGAACAGAGTATAGTTGCGAGGAATTTGGAGAGGTCATATGCGTTCTCAGAAGGTTTTTCAAAAAGAACAAGTTTTGAGGATTTTGACCAGATGAGCCTTGAAGAATTTCACTAAGCGTTCTTTGTCTTAGGTTCCAGAGTTGTACAGATCGAGGATCCACACAATTGAGGAATCTTGAAGAAAATCATTGCTTAGAGAAACGAATCAAGAGCATATTTGTTTGAGGTGTTCATATGTGTGAAGATTTGAAGAATAAACACCTTTGAAGATTTTCAGGAAGGTTTGAGAATCAAAGCGAGTAATAAGAGTAACTTTTAATTACCCGAAGTGAAGAACACGACGAACTAAGAAGAACAGTTGGGAAGTTCGTCAGTTCAGATCTTTCACGCCCTAACTTGGCAGAGGAAGACAGCTACGGCAGCGGCAGAGTGAGGATTTCCGCGGTCGGCGCGAGTACGTCGGCGACGAGGTTGAGGCAGTGAAGCTCTTCCTCACCGGCGACGATGGAGTAGCGGCGGCGCTAGGGTTTGAGGAGCTCGAGCGGGAGAGAGAGATCGAGCGGAGTAAAAGAAGTGAGAAGGGGAGAGGGGTATTTATAGACACGGTGAAAAACGGATCGCCCGAAGATTTAGGACGAACGTGCCCCTGACCATTTCCCTTCTCACGACATGTGTCATCCACGTACTGTGTAGTGGAGATCGTGTACGATTGTGGATGAGTAAAATAATGCATCGTGGGATGCGGAACGGTTTGAGCGGCAAAACCGAAAGTTTGGATAAGGTCAGTTTTAAAGTTCTGTTCGCAATTTCTTCAGCTGTCAAGGACACAATGAAGATTTTGAACGAGTTTCAAAATAGAACGCACATGAAGAATTTGTGAATAGATTGAGTTGAGTATAGCATAGAGGGGGAAGGGTCCGATCACATTCACTTAGCAGAAAAAGCGACTTGAAGAAATAGCCATAATTGAATGTTGTAGAGGACATAAACCCATATATATATATATATAGCCAATGAAGAAAGACGACGGAAACAGTGAAGATTTTGCAAAGTTGAAGAATTTGAAAAACTGAAGAATTTCAAAACTGAGGAAAAACTCAAATTGAAGATTTTCAACTTTGGTGGTGGCGTGACCCACCGTATAAGAATGATGATTTCAGACACGCGCATAATTGTCGAGGGTTCTCGAGAATCAAATTCTTCATTAATCTCTTCACACTAAGAGTGTTATTCTTCATTGATTGAAGAAAAACGTTTCTTCATGTGTTGCACATCTAAATCATCAATTTTGCATAAGTGTTAGGATGTGTGTCCTTTTCAAAGAACATTCGAAGATTCTAAAATATTTAGCTCACACCGCCACTTGCTAAATCTCTTCTCATCCAAGGGCTTAGTGAAGATATCAGCTAGCTGTTCTTCAGTCTTCACGTGCTCGATGGAGATGTCGCCCTTCAACACATGATCACGAAGAAAATGATGACGAATCTGAATGTGCTTTGTCTTCGAGTGCTGAACTGGGTTGTGAGCAATCTTGATGGCACTCTCATTGTCACAGTAGAGAGGCATATTCTTCACGTTGATGCCATAGTCCTTGAGAGTCTGCTTCATCCACAGCAATTGAGCACAACACGAGCCAGCAGCAATGTATTCAGCTTCCGATGAGATGTGATACACAGTTCTGCTTCTTCGAGGACCAATGCACCAAAGATCGTCCGAGGAAATGACAAGTACCAGATGTTGACTTGCGGTCCACACGATCACCAAAGATAGTCGAGTCGTAATATCCAATGAGATCAAAAGTAGAGCCCTTGGGGTACCATAATCCGAGTGTTGGTGTGTGAGCTAGATATCAAGAATATGCTTCACAGCCTTATGATGTGATTCCTTCGTGTAGCTTGAAATCGGGCACACATGCAAACACTAAGCATTATATCTGGCCTAGATGCACATAAGTACAATAAAGAACCAATCATGGAGCGGTATACCTTGTGATCAAGTCAATACCATTTTCATCAAGGCATAGATGGCCATTTGTGGGCATAGAAATTTTGACGCTTTTGCAATCTTGCATGCCGAATTTCTTCAGTGACATCTTTGAGGTATTTCTCCTGAGATATGAATATGCCATTGTGTTGTTGACGAATTTGAAGACCTAAGAAGAATTTCAACTCTCCCATCATAGACATTTGATATTCTTCACTCATCATATAGGCAAATTTATCACTATAACGTTGGTCAGTACAGCCAAAGATAATATCATCAACATAATTTGGCACACAAACAGTTCACCATCATAAGATTTAGTAAAGAGAGTAGGGTCAAGTGAACCGGGTGTGAAGCCATTCTTCACGAAGAATTCCTTCAATGTATCATACCACGCTCGTGGTGCTTGTTTGAGACCATAGAGGGCCTTATTAAGTCCAAGACTTTGTCGATTCTTTGGATCTTCAAAACCTGGGGGTTGAGCAACATATACTTCTTCCTCAAGCTTACCATTGAGGAATGCACTTTTCACATCCATTTGATATAAAGTGATATTGTGATGGTTAGCATAGGCGAGTAATATGCGAATAGACTCAAGTCTAGCGACAGGTGCAAAAGTTTCATCGAAATTAATTCCTACAACCTGTGTGTAGCCTTGAGCTACAAGTCGTGCCTTATTCCTCACCACAAGACCATTTTCATCTTGCTTGTTGCGGTAGATCCACTTTGTGCCAATGATATTATGCTTGCAAGGATCTGGACGTTTGACCAGTTCCTAGACATTGTTGAGCTCGAACTGATGTAATTCTTCTTGCATAGCCTGAATCCACTCCGGCTCCAGAAATGCTTCATCTACCTTAGTGGGCTCTGTGATACAGACAAAAGCATAGTGCCCACAAAAGTTAGATAAATGTGAAGCTTTTGAGCGTGTGAGAGGACCTGGCGCTTTAATGTCATCGTTGATCTTCTCCACTTGCACTTCTTTTGCAACGCGAGGATGAGCTGTTTGTCGTCGAGGAATTTGATCATTTTCCTCAAAGACCATTTTCTTCAAAGATTATCTTCAGGTGCATCAACTCGACGTTCTTCGCGTACAGGAATGAATTCTTCAGCTGTAAGTGCATCTAGTGCCCCTTAGTGATTTTGGTGTATTGAGGACTTATAGGTTAAGTAACTAATGCGTTTGTGAGTGTACACAGGTCTATAAGTCTATGAGGAGTTTGATATTTACAAAGGAAAGTCGAATTCTAAAAATGAAGTTCTTCAATCAAGACTTTGATATTCAAGACTTTACAAGACTTTGAAAGTGAAGAAATTGGTGTGACCTTGAAGACTTGGTATTCATTTGAGGAACATGAAGCGTGAAGACTTTTGTTTTCGTAGTTTCATTTTCTCCTTCTTAAGTCATAGGAAACACCGTACTGTTAAAGGGGGTCGAGGAAATACTAAGGAAAAATTTCCATGCGATGCTCAACTCAAAATCCTACACCTAACAATCCCTTCAAGTGAAGCTTTTGAAATCTCATACAGTTCAGTAATTTCTTCAAAGGATGAGAGACGAAGCTCTTCCGTCACCGAGGAATTTGTTCGATCGAGGAGTTAGGAATTCGCCAGTCTGAATTGCCTACACAAGGAGGAACATGATAGCCCTGAGGAATTTGATGTTCAAACTTCCGACCGTTGCTGTGCTGCGCGCCAGCTGTCCCAAATACCTTATCCACCTAACGGTCATATCATTGAAGGGCATTTATGTCTTATCATGTTGGCCTGCTCCCTAGGCTATAAATAGCCGCCCCCCTACAACCACTAGTTGGTTGGCTGCTCCGAGAGAACTTGACACTTGTCATTTGAGAGCAACCCATCCTCTGAGGAATTTGAGCGAAAATCATCAAGTGAGGAAAACCCCAAAAACCAAACCCCTACAAACCCAAAGTGATTGAGCATCACTGAAGAAATTGATCCTGCGTGGATCCGACGCTTGTTACCTTTGAAGACTGTGCTTCTTCCAGACGGTTAGGCGTCATGGTCTAGAGCATCCAAGAGGAATTGTGGATCGCCGAGTGACCAAGTCTGTGAAGGTTTGGAAGTCACCTGAAGACTTACCACGAGTGATTGGACGAGGTCTGTGTGACCTTAGTTCAAGGAGAATACGGTGAGGACTTGGTGTCCCGAGCTGCGTGCTCAATGATCGGGTGTCCGGACTGTGTGTCGTCGAGTTTAAATACTCAGCCGCTCCAACCAGACGTACAACTGAGACAGCAGTTGGAACTGGTCTACCAAATCATTGTCTTCACCAACCTAACTGGTTCTATTTTCTCAACCCTTTCATTTCCTCATTATTGTGTTAAGTGTTTGTTCATATCTGTGTTTGAAGACTTTGATCAAGACTTTCTCAATTTCCTCACCAATTTCTTCACCGCTTTGTCTTCATCTTGTGTTATCTTGTGATTACGCTTTCAGACTCTATGATTGTCTTCATTTCATCATGATGACTATGCTTGTAATCTGTTATGCTTACTTCTCGAGTACTTATTCCGCTGCATGTAGTTCTTCGCTAAGGAATTTCCTCACCGCAAATTCCTCGATGAAGAATTTCTAAAATCGCCTATTCACCCCCTCTAGTCGATATAACGACTTTCAATTGGTATCGAGCAAGGTACTCCTTGTTCTGTGATTTTGGTTTAACCACCGGAGTTTTAGTTATGTCGACCGCAGTATGATCAAGGTCTCAGCAGGTGTCCTACCTTCGATGGGACGGACTACCCCTCTTCGAAGAACAAAATGCTAATGCATCTTGAAGCAATTGACAACGATCTCTCGGTATGTTGTGGAAAATGGTGTTCCTCACCACACCTTCTCTGAATGCTGCTGATGTGAAGAGATTCAAGCAACTCGATTCTCAAGCGAAGAATATCATATGTGGCCATCCGAGCAAAGGTCAATATGGAAGAGTGAGTGCTTTGGAATCTGCCAAGCTAATCTGGGACAGGCTGTCCAAAGTAAATGAAGGTGTCTCAACTCAGCGTGACTCTCGAGTTGATGTTCTTCGGAATCTCTTCAACCGCTTCAAAAGACTCGACAACGAAAATGTTCAACAAACCTTCGATCGCCTCACTGACATATCAAATGAGCTTCAAGCACTTGGTGCCACTGACATCACCAACCATGAGGTGGTGAAGAAATTGTTAAGATCGCTTGATTCCTCATTTGATACTCTGGCACTGATGATACAAGAACGAGCTGACTACAAGTCTCTTGATCCTGCTGATATCCTCGAAAGGCTAAACACTCACGAGTTCCAGCTTGCTGAAAAGAGAGATCTCTATGGTTCTAGCTATGGAAAAACACGTGCCCTGAAGGCCAAGGCTGTGTCCGAATCTGAGAGTGAAGACTCTGGTAGTAGCCTTGGAGATCCTGAAGAATTTGGCCAGGAGCTAGCACTGCTCGTGAAGAAATTCCAGAAATTCACAAGACGTGGTTGCTTTGGAAAATCCTCAAGAAGCGGTGATTCCTCATCTAGTGACTATAAGAGAAGACTTTGTCACAAATGCAAGAAACCTGGTCACTACATCCAAGATTGTCCTCAAGGGAAAAGGAATTAAAGAAGAAGAAGCACAAGGATTACAGCTCGATGACTGAAGAAGAAGAAGAAATCATCGAAATCTTCATCATCAAAATCCTCAAAACCTTCTTCTCACAAGAAGAGCAGCTCCAAAAAGGCTCTGCATTCATTGGCAAGGAAATGGACTCAAGCTGAATCTGAGGAAAATGAGGAAGAGGAGGAGTCCAAGAATCCGAATCTGGTGTGGCTAGTCCGCTCTTGCTATCGCTTTTGTTAGCAAGTCCATCTTCAACATCAAGAAACTGACTCACCGACAAGCCCGATGAGGAAAATGATGACTACGCCCCACCTATTGCTTCATGGCAAAAGGTGCCAAGGTACTAAATTTCACCTCCTCTGAATCTAGTGAAAATGAATCGATGAGGATCTCAAGCCCAGCTACTCTAAACTTGCTAAGATTGCTATAAAACAACAAAGGGTTTTGAAAAGGTTCAAAACATGCTAGATAAGAGTGATGATATGTTAGGTGAAGAAATGGATCGCACTCAAGCCCCGATCAAAATCTTCAGAGACTTCAGCCTAGGCTTGACAGCCTTCAAGGTCATCATAACACTCTCCTAATCGATCATGAGAAACTTTCTTATGAATTTCTTCAAAGAAAGCAAGATCTTGAGAAGCTAAGAGCGAGTTATGAAGATCTTCGTAGGAGCGCGATTCATTACTTGCTCAACAAATCAGCGCTTCTCAAGAAGAATTTGTTCCTCCATGCTTAAAGTGCATTGAACGTGAATCGCTAATTCTTCACCAATGTTCAAATGCTTCAACTGTTACAAATTCTTCACCTGCCTCTGCTATCACTAATTCCTCATCCGAGGACATTGCTAGTATCACCGACGATGCAGATCGAAGGAATTGTACATGACAGCATGTACAAAAGCCTCAAAGGGCATCGACTTTTTGTGATGTGCTTAAAAGCAGATCCTCAACAGAACCCTAGGAAAGAGGGTATTTTCTTTGAGAGGAAACTCAATGTCGATGGAACATATTGGAAGCCCGAGCAAAGATCCCAAAACCTCATGGGTTGCTGCAAAGGGACCTCCAGCTTGATCCATCTACCTTATCCGGCTTTACATGTGAATTTCCTCATTCTCATGATGAGTCATTTGACTCAAACTATAAACTGTTCAAAAATCAGAATGGTGAAGTATTTGCTAGATATGTTGGCACTAATCGCAGAACGGTTCCCCTATGAAGAAAATCTGGGTTCCCAAGAAGTGCCTTGAAAGTCTTCAGTGAATGTCCTCATGACACCACCAAAGAAGAAAAGGAACCCCAGATCAAATTCTTCATATGGACCAAATTCTTCATATGGATTCAAGTCCTCATACGGACCAAATTCCTCACGTGGATCAAAGTCCTCATATGATTATCATCGTGCTAACAACTCTGTTTCGTAGGGTAGAGCTAAGGGCTATGAATATGTGCATTATTCTTCAAACCAATATGTTCATAAGTCCTCGAAGAATTTCTCTGCTTATTCATATGCTTACCCTAACCCTTCTTATGTGAAACGAAATGGATTGGCTTCTATGCCACCATTCTCATATGGTGCTCGCAGAGTGATGAACTCTTTGCCATCCCTTCAGATGTGGGTGGTGAAGAAAAAGAACTAATCTCTTCTGCAGGTCAGTCTCCGACGTGCCTCAACGTCTGAAGAATTTGCGGGGGCCCGACAAATTGCTCGAAAGGACGCAGTTAATCATGATGAAATGAACTTTCATTTCACACGCCCTCATACCGCTTATCCGATTGACAATCGATCGATGAAATTCATCTGATGAACTTGATATCATATTCTTCACTGATGAAGTATATGAGATCATAAGTTGTACTAATTCATCTGCAGGATGATCAACTCAAAGCCACTGAGTGGGTTCTCGATAGTGGATGTACAAATCACATGCCTGGTGACAAGAATCTATTGATGGATGCTCCCTTATCACCGTCACATCTGAAGCATATCATCTTTGCTGACAAAGGCAAAAGTCAGGTATTGGGACTTGGTAAGGTTGCTATCTCTAAGGACATACACATGGACAAAGTCATGCTTGTTGAGTCTTTAGGATATAACCTCATGTCACCTCAATGCTTTGTGATCTTGATATGGTTGTTATCTTTGGCAAGTATCGCTATGTTGTGATTATGGAAGCTGACCATTCCAAAGTCTTCAAGGCTTTAGGAGAGGAGACTTGTATATTGTTGATTTCTCTAGGTCCACAACCAGCCGTGTGCCTGCTTGCAAAAGCTTCAGAAGGCTGGCTATGGCATCGACGACTTGGTCACGCAGGCATGAGGAATTTGCACACGCTTGCAAAGAAGAAGCATGTCATTGGCATTGAGAATGTCAAATTCCTCAAGGATCACTTATGCGAGCTTGTGAAGCTGGAAAATGACCAAGGCCAAGCATCCAAATAAGACTATCATGACCACTACTTGTCCCTTCGAATTGCTTCACATGGACCTCTTTGGTCCCAATCATTACTCAGCTGTCGTTAATGAAGCATCACTATATGGCTTTGTTATTGTTGATGATTACTCTCGCTACACATGGGTACACATTGTTACTTACAAAAATCAAGTGCAGGAAATCTTCAAACGATTTTCCTCGAGGGCTTCAACTAACTTTGGTGTGAAGATCAAGCACATCAGGAGTGACAATGGAACTGAGTTCAAGAATTCCGGTCTTGATGACTATCTTGATGAACTTGGTATTACTCATGAGTTATCTGCTCCCTATACTCCTCAAAGAAATGGCGCCGTGGAGCGCAAGAACAGAACTCTTGTTGAGATGGCTCGACTATGCTTGATGAATACAAAATGCCTAGTCGTTTCTGGATTGAAGCAATTGACACTGCGTGCCACATCATCAACAGAGTATATCTTCACAAATTCTTCAAGAAGACTGCCTATGAACTCCTCACTGACAAGAAACCCAATGTAAGTTATTTCAAAGTCTTCGGTGCTAAATGCTGGATTAGAGATCCTCACCACACCTCTAAATTTGCACCGAAAGCACATGAAGGTTTTATGCTTGGTTACGGAAAGGACTCGCACACCTACAGAGTCTTCAACATCACTCTACACAAGATTGTTGACACTGTAGATGTGCGGTTCGATGAAACTAATGGCTCGCAAAGAGAGCACCTACCTTCTGTGTTAGACGAACCAGCACCGAGGATTCTATCAGGTTCAAGGCAACTGAGGATGTCATTCCTACTGAAGAAACTGCTGAAGAATTCATCCTCAGACGCCAAGAACGCCGAGCTGATGCACCAAGATAATGTCAAGAAAATGGTGCCGAGGAAAATGATCAAATTCCTCGACGACAACCAGCTCATCCTCGCTTGCAAAAGAAGTGCAAGTGGAGAAGATCATCGATGACATTAAGCGCCAGTCCTCTCACACGCCAAAAGCTTCACATTTATCTAACTTTTGTGGGCACTATGCTTTTGTCTCTATCACAGAGCCCACTAAGGTAGATGAAGCATTTCGAGCCGGAGTGGATTCAGGCCATGCAAGAAGAATTACATCAGCTCGAGCTCAACAACGTCTCGGGAACTGGTCAAACGTCCGATCCTCGCAAGCATAATATCATTGGCACAAAGTGGATCTATCGCAACAAGCAAGATGAAAATGGTCTTGTGGTGAGGAATAAGGCACGACTAGTAGCTCAAGGCTACACGCAGGTTGAAGGAATTGATTTCGATGAAACTTTTGCACCTGTTGCTAGACTTGAGTCTATTCGCATATTACTCGCCTATGCTAACCATCACAATATCACTTTATATCAAATGGATGTGAAAAGTGCATTCCTCAATGGTAAGCTTGAGGAAGAAGTATATGTTGCTCAACCCCAGGTTTTGAAGATCCAAAGAATCCTTGACAAAGTCTTCAGACTCAATAAGGCCCTCTATGGCCTCAAGCAAGCTCCTCGGGCGTGGTATGATACATTGAAGGAATTCTTTGTGAAGAATGGCTTCACACCCGGTTCACTCGACCCTACTCTCTTTACTAAATCTTATGATGGTGAACTGTTTGTGTGCCAAATATATGTTGATGATATTATCTTTGGCTGTACTGACCAACGTTATAGTGATGAATTTGCCTATATGATGAGTGAAGAATATCAAATGTCTATGATGGGAGAGTTGAAATTCTTCTTAGGTCTTCAAATTCGCAACAACACAATGGCATATTCATATCTCAGAGAAATACCTCAAAGATGTCCTCAAGAAATTCGCATGCAAGATTGCAAAGGTGTCAAAATTCCTATGCCCACAAATGGCCATCTATGCAATCGATGAAAATGGTATTGACTTCGATCACAAGGTATACCGCCCATGATTGGTTCTTTATTGTACTTATGTGCATCTAGGCCAGATATAATGCTTAGTGTTTGCATGTGTGCCCGATTTCAAGCTACACCAAGGAATCACACCATAAGGCTGTGAAGCATATTCTTCGATATCTAGCTCACACACCAACACTAGGATTATGGTACCCCAAGGGCTCTACTTTTGATCTCATTGGATATTCTGACTCGACTATGCTGGTGATCGTGTGGACCGCAAGTCAACATCTGGTACTTGTCATTTCTCGACGATCTTTTGTCCGTTGGTCCTCAAGAAACAGAATCTGCGATCACCGTCCATCGCGAAGCTGAATACATTGCTGCTGGCTCGTGTTGTGCTCAATTACTATGGATGAAGCAAACCTCAAGGACTACGGCATCAACGTGAAGAATGTGCCTCTCTATTGTGACAATGAGAGTGCCATCAAGATTGCTCACAACCCGTTCAGCACTCAAGACAAAGCACATTCAAATTCGCCATCATTTTCTTCGTGATCATGTGTTGAAGGGCGACATCTCCATCGAGCACGTGAAGATCAAGAACAGCTAGCTGATATCTTCACTAAGCCCTTGGATGAGAAGAGATTTAGCAAGTTGCGTGTGAGCTAAATATCTTAGAATCTTCAATGTTCTTTGAAAAGGCACACATCCTAACACTTATGCAAAATTGATGACTTAGATGTGCAACACATGAAGAAACGTTTTCTTCAATCAATGAAGAATAACACTCTAAGTGTGAAGAAATTAATGAAGAATTTGATTCTCGTAACCCTCGACAATTGTACGCTGTGTCTGAAATCATCATTCTTATACGGTGGGTCACGCCACCACCAAAGTTGAAAATCTTCAATTTGAGTTTTTCCTCGCTTTTGAAATTCTTCAGCTTTTCAAATTCTTCAACTTTGCAAAATCTTCACTGTTTCCGTGCCTTTCTTCATTGGCTATATATATATGGGTTTATGTCCTCTACAAGATTCACTTATGGCTATTTCTTCAAGTCGCTTTTTTCGCTAAGTGAATGTGATCGGACCCTTCCCTCTATGCTATACTCAACCCAATCCATTCACAAATTCTTCATGTGCGTTCTACTTTGAAACTCGCTCAAATTCTTCATCGTGTCCTTGATAGCTGAAGAAATTGCAACGGAACTTTAAAACGAATCTTATTCAAACCTTCGCTTTTGCAGCTCAAACCGTTCCGCATCCCACGATGCATTATTCTATTCACCCACGTTCGCACACGATCTCCACTACACAGTACGTGGGTGACACATGTCGTGAGAAGGGAAATGGTCAGGCATGTTCGTCCTAAATCTTCGGCGATCCATTTTTCACCGTGTCTATAAATACCCTCTCTCCCTTCCTCACTCTTTTACTCGCCGACCTCTCTCCCCGCCGAGCTCCTCAAACCCTAGCGCCGCCGCTTCTCCATCGTCACGTGAGGAAAAGCTTCACCGCTTTGACCTCGTCTCGCCTCGACGATTGCGCCGACCGTGGAAAATCTTCACTCCACCGTCGCCGTAGCTGATTTCCTCTGCCAAGTTAGGGCGTGGAAGATCTGAACGGACGAACTTCCCAACTGTTCTTCTCAGTTCGTCGTTTTCTTCACTTCGGGTAATTAAAAGTTACTTTTATTCCTCGCTTTGATTCTCAAATCTTCTTCAAATTCTTCAAAGGTGTTTATTCTTCAAATCTTCACACATATGAACACCTCAAATCTCTTGATTCATTTCTCTAAGCAATGATTTTCTTCAAGATTCCTCAATTCTGTGGATCCCCGATCTATACAACTCGAACCTAAGACAAAGAACGCTTAGTGAAATTCTTCAAGGCTCATCTGGTCAAAATCCTCAAAACTTGTTCTTTTTAAAACCTTCCGAGAACGATATGACCTCTCCAAATTCCTCGCACCTATACTCTGCTCACAGGTACAAATGTCCGCTGCTGAATCCCTAGGTTCTCATCAACTTAACTCATTTGCAGCGCTCCTCAAGAAAAACTGCATACTTCTTCAGAGAACTCAATTGTTCAATTTCCTCACCAAGAAAATGGCGAGGCGGTAAGAAGCCGCAGAAGGGAGGAAAGAAACCTGAGGTTATGACTGCTTTGAAATCCCGAGGAAATATATGCTGACTATTGCACCGGATGAAGAAAGCAAAAATCAACGCAAGGTGCGATTCGAAGATTGAACGGAGATGGGCACGGAATGGAAGGAATACAGATATGTAACTCCTAAGTACATGAAGAAATTCGCCTAAATCCTCCATGCCCAAGAGCTCCTTTGGCACCTGCCAAGTAGCTGATCCCACAAGCATCAAAAGAGGTGAGGACTTTCCGATGAATGGGCTAAACGCCAAGCAAAATTGGCAAAGCAAGCAAAGGAGGCAAAGAAGAAATTCAATGAGGATTCTGCCACTGCTATCGCCATCGAGGTCTCGGTCAAACCAAGGAAATCAATGCAAAGAAGCCTGCTCATAAGCCAAGTGCTTCATCATCTACGCCCTCACGGCCAAGTTCCTCAAAGAGCTCCTTCCAAGCAAATTCTCACACCGCTGCTGCTCCACCAAAGTCCTCAACAGCTCCATCAAAACCTTCGCCTCGTGCACTGCTACATGTCAAAGGACTGCTGGTTTTTCAATTGCCTCGAGCATCTCTCGCAAGTTCCTCACCTGCCCCATTTCTTCATCTCGCCCGACTCACCAAGACCAAAGCAACAATGGACGAGGTCCTCGCCTAGCCCAAGGAAGAAACAAGTTGTACTCCATGTGCCATCCGATGATGAGGCATCTGATGAAGAACTTGAAGAAATCATCGAGACCGCTAAGTAAAGGCCGCTAGAGCCAAAGGTACATCTGTGCATCGCTATTGGACCCAAGAAAGTCCTCGACTTTATTGATCTCTCGCACAAGGATCCCAATACCCTCCGCTCGATCTTCATCTCGACACCTGGTCAAAGTCATATGTTGACTCACTTCATCGCTGAAGAAAATGGAAGTTTGAGAAGGCAAGGAAATCAAGAAGGCTCAATACAGAAGGAGAAGTTCTCAAGAAAACGTTGTCAAGATGACACATGAGGAGCTTCTCAAGTTCAAACTGAAATTCAAGACCTCAAAGAAAACTTCGATACCCACTATGCTGATTGGCAAGGAGTAAGACCAGATTCGCAACCTCGACGAAGAAATTCACAAGTGTTGCTGCCCCAAGCAACATGAAATTCCTCAGTCCGGAGCCTCACCAGCCTCTCAAGAAAATGCCAAGATCATCGATGTCATTCAGCCTGCTGAAGAAAATGTTGATTCCAGAGCTGATGATCCCATTCCAGCCGCTGAAGAAACTGCCAGGGCACCCACTAGTGGTGCGCCTGAAGAAATTGCTCAAGACAGGGAACTGCATCGCTTGCTCTCAAGAAACTGCACCAAATTCCTCAGCTCCTCCCGCGCCAACTCCAACTCCAACTCCAATTCTTCCATCCGCTCGATGTGAAGAAGACCAAGGCTGCGAACGAGCTGTCTGTGAAGAAAAGGAAAGCATCACCAAGTCGATTCTTCGCTGCGAAGAAAATGAAGCCAATGACCAGCTCATTTGAAAACCCAATTGATGATGTTCCAATTTCTCCATACCATCAAAGGAAGTTGTTCCTTTTGGAGAAGACTATGAGATCCCAATCGGATCTCGATGAAGAACATCATCTGCTGCTTCGTCGAGAAAATTGATGAAGAAATTGAAGTGGAAGCAATCCTTCAACCCCAGCTTATTTCCTCATCATACTATGAAATTCCTCAAGCTGGTGCCGAGGAAATTGAAGATGAAGATGTGGATATTGGATGCACCACTCCAAGGATAAATGATGACTTTGGGAAAGTCAGCATCCCAATACTCCTCTTCACCCCGCTCCAACAAGTTCCTCACTCCCTGCACAAACAGTCCAAATGGACTCAAGAAAATCAACCCACTGGTTTTGTGCATGAAGAAATTCCAGCCACTAGTGCCGATGAAACTGCTGCTGCTTGCTAATCCTCGATCGCACTGTTGAGGAACAAGAAATTCTCACCTCAAGAACCTGAACTTACGATTCCCGAGGTGGTGATGCAACTCATCGACACCCTCTGCCCAAGCAAAAGAATCCGCTCTCAAGCAAGCAAAAGTTCAAGGCTGAAGATTTCTTTGCCGAGCACGTGTTCTTCATTGAATATAATCCTTATGATTCTGCTCGATTAGGAAGAGGCGCTTCGACTGCCACCAAGCCAACTTCTATTCCTCGCTTTTCAACAAGGACAAAATCTTCGATCATGCTCATATTCCTCATGTGGATATGGAGTCGCTGCCAGCTTTGAGCCAGTCCTCGTGTTCTTCACGACGCAGACTTCTAAATTTCTGCACCGATATTCGTGGATCGAACGAAGAGCTAATTCTTCAGCTTCTATGCAACGCAGCACATCACCGGAGACGTCAAGACGTGAACTCATGGGTCTTAGATTGATGACCGAAATACTCACTACAAGGCACCAAAGAATGAATTGCTTCGTGCCCTACCACTCAGTCCTCCGCTTGATGGTGCACGTCGATCTATGAAGAAAAGAACTTTCAAATCACTATATGCAAGTGCTGATGAAGCCTTTGAAACCAAGGCAGGCCCCAAGAACCAAATTCCTCGTCAAGGAATTATTATATGTGCCTCGGACAGTCTATCGGATTCTGACGAAGACTATGAGTCCTATCAAAGGCCACGACTCGAACGATGAAGAAGTCGTTGGCATCATGAAGAATATGCTTTTCAACATCATCCATGGCGCTCCGCCAATTTCCATGATTTCTTCATGAGGACTCGCTAACATTGCCATGTCACCTTTTGAGCTGAAGCCTTATGCGCCTTTGGATTATGAGATTCATCAGTCAAGGTCTTCACTAAATTACAAGGCTGATACTTTGAACCACTGCAGCTACCGCCTCGATTGAAGTCCTCAAACGGACAATTACCTCACCGATGACAAGGGCAAGGCTGTTGCTATGATAGATGAAGGCATTCGCCCATTGATGGACAGTTTCAAAAGCAGATCTTACTCCACCAATGATGACTCGCCACACATGACTCAAAGAAGAAATACCTCACCAAGCAAAGTCCTCAAGCTATCAGACCGAGGGTGATGATCGATCGTGAGTTACTCCTCGCCTTCATCAAGGTTGATCGAATCATAAATGGGTCAAGCGCCGCTTGGTACTCTTCTTTACAACATGACCTCAACACACAATGCAAAGAAGAAAACCACTACTACCTCCATGAAACCTTCAAGCGCACTGGCTGTTCTTTCACATGTCTACAATGAAGAAGAACTGACATCAATGGGACTCAAGGAAGAATTTGACTGGTCTGCACCTCCTCCAAGAAATTCAAGAAGGTCAAAGTTCCTTCCTTGGTGGCTAGCTCCTATTCTTCATCTCGCGACACCGATGAAAATGAAGATTTGGAAGACACCGCTGCTGGTCCTACTTCAACAACCGACCCCAACAATGTCAAGGCCCGCCTTCAACTTGAAATTCTTCAAGAGCGTTAGTCCTCGCCGATCCTTTTGGTCATTTGATGACAAAGGGGAGAAATTTGAGTTAGTCTTCAAGCCGGTCTAGTTTTTGTCTATATACAGTATTTTATTAAGTTACAACTCTCGCTCTTCTAAAACCTTTATTGGATCGAGTTGTAATCTTAAACCCGATGGTGCTTTGATACTTTTGATGCATTATGCTCTTGCTCTATGCTCGATTACGTAGTTTATCTATGCTCGATTCTCGTGAGCTCCTTGAAAATCTTCATAGCAAATCGATTTGCCCTCTGGCTCGATACTCTTGATGCTTACCTTGCATAACATCAAGCACCATATTTCATCATGCATTTCAAATTCTTCATATTATATGTTAAATGCGTATGAATTACAAGATATAGGGGAGATCTCCATGATTCAATTCTTCAAATGTGCATTGCCTCAAAAGCAAATTCCTCACTATGCACATCTTCAGGGGGAGTTCTTCTATATCTTGCAATCAAATTCCTCATTATCAGTATTTACACTTCACATGTTTATCCCCATTGAAAACTTAACCTATATTGTCATCAATCACAAAAAGGGGAGATTGTAAGTGCATCTAGTGCCCCTTAGTGATTTTGGTGTATTGAAGACTTATAGGTTAAGTAACTAATGCGCTTGTGAGTGTACACAGGTCTATAAGTCTATGAGGAGTTTGATATTTACAAAGAAAGTCGAATTCTAAAAATGAAGTTCTTCAATCAAGACTTTGATATTCAAGACTTTCTCAAGACTTTGAAAGTGAAGAAATTGGTGTGACCTTGAAGACTTGGTATTCATTTGAGGAACATGAAGCGTGAAGACTTTTGTTTTCGTAGTTTCATTTTCTCTTCTTGAGTCATAGGAAACACCGTGCATCGTTAAAGGGGTCGAGGAAATACTAAGGAAAATTTCCATGTGATGCTCAACTCAAAATCCTACACCTACCAATCCCTTCGAGTGAAGCTTTTGAAATCTCATACAGTTCACCAATTTCTTCAAGGATGAGACGAAGCTCTTCTCGTCACGAGGAATTTGTTCGACCGAGGAGTTAGGAATTCGCCAAAGGCGAATTGCCTACACAAGGAGGAACATGATAGCCCCGAGGAATTTGATGTTCAAATTTCCGACCGCTGTCTTGGCATGCGCCACCTGTCCCAAATATCTTATCCACCTAACGGTCATATCATTGAAGGGCATTTATGTCTTATCATGTCGGGCTGCTCCCTAGGCTATAAATAGCCGCCCCTACAACCACTAGTTGGTTGGCTGCCCGAGAGAACTTGACACTTGTCATTTGAGAGCAACCCATCCTCCGAGGAATTTGAGCGAAAATCATCAAGTGAGGAAAACCCAAAACCAAACCCCATAAACCCAAAGTGATTGAGCATCATCAAGAAATTGATCCTGCGTGGATCCGACGCTTGTTACCTTTGAAGACTGTGCTTCTTCCAGACGGTTAGGCGCCATGGTCTAGAGCATCCAAGAGGAATTGTGGATCGCCGAGTGACCAAGTCTGTGAAGGTTTGGAAGTCACCAAGACTTACCACGAGTGATTGGACGAGGTCTGTGACCTTAGTTCAAGGAGAATACGGTGAGGACTTGGTGTCCTGAGCTGCGTGCTCAGCCGATCGGGTGTCCGGACTGTGTGTCCTCGAGTTTAAATACTCACCGCTCCAACCAGACGCATAACCGAGACAAAGAATTGAACTGGTCTACCAAATCATTGTCTTCACCAACCTAACTGGTTCTATTTCCTCAACCCTTTCATTTCCTCATTATTGTGTTGAGTGTTTGTTCATATCTGTGTTTGAAGACTTTGATCAAGACTTTCTCAATTTCCTCGCTCAATTTCTTCACCTGTTTGTCTTCATCTTGTGTTATCTTGTGATTACGCTTTCAGACTCGTGATTGTCTTCATTTCATCATGATGACTATGCTTGTAATCTGTTATGCTTACTTCGAGTACTTATTCCGCTGCATGTAGTTCTTCGCTAAGGAATTTCCTCACCGAAAATTCCTCGAAGAAGAATTTCTAAAAATCGCCTATTCACCCCCCCTCAAGTCGATATAACGCACTTTCATCAGTAGTTTCTTCAGTAGGAATGACATACTCAGTTGCCTTGAACCTGATTGAATCCTCAGGTGCTGGTTCATCTAACACAGAAGGTAGGTGCTCTCTTTGCGAGCCATTAGATTCATCGAACCGCACATCTACAAAGTGTCAACAATCTTGTGAAGAGTGATGTTAAAGACTCAGAGGTGTGCGAGTCCTTTCCGTAACCAAGCATAAACCTTCATGTGCTTTCGCAAATTTAGAGTTGTGATGAGGATCTCTAATCCAGCATTTAGCAATCAAGACTTTGAAATAACTTACATTGGGTTTCTTGTCAGTGAGGAGTTCATAGGCAGTCTTTTTGAAGAATTTGTGAAGATATACTCTGTTGATGATGTGGCACGCGGTATCAATTGCATCAATCCAAAAACGACTAGGCGTTTTGTATTCATCAAGCATAGTGCGAGCCATCTCAACAAGAGTTCTGTTCTTGCGCTCCACGACACCATTTTGCTGAGGAGTATAAGGAGCAGATAACTCATGAGTAATACCAAGTTCATCAAGATAGTCATCAAGACCGGAATTCTTGAACTCAGTTCCATTGTCACTCCTGATGTGCTTGATCTTCACACCAAAGTTGGTTGAAGCCCTCGAGGAAAATTGTTTGAAGACTTCCTGCACTTGATTTTTGTAAGTAACAATGTGTACCCATGTGTAACGAGAGTAATCATCAACAATAACAAAGCCATATAGAGATGCATCATTAACGATAAATGAGTAATGATTGGGACCAAAGAGGTCCATGTGCAATTCAAGGACGAGTAGTGGTCATGATAGTCTTCACCGGATGCTTGGCCTTGGTCATTTTTCCAGCTTCACAGTTCCGCACAAGTGATCCTTGAGGAATTTGACATTCTCAATGCCAATGACATGCTTCTTCTTCACAAGCTGCAGTAAATTCCTCATGCCTGCGTGACCAAGTCGCCGATGCCATAGCCAGCCTTCTGAAGCTTTTGCAAGTAGACACACGGCTGGTTGTGCTCCTCTCCTAAAGCCTTCGAAGACTTTGGAATTGTCAGCTTCCATAATCACAACACAATGATACTTGCCAAAGATAACAACCATATCAAGATCACAAAGCATTGAGACTGACATGAGGTTGTATCTAAGGACTCAACAAGCATGACTTTGTCCATGTGCATGTCCTTAGAGATTGCAA
>JAHIAM010003661.1:0-54087 GCA_021605205.1 Aegilops longissima | reverse complement strand
ATAGAGGAATTGAGACAAATCCAGCCAAAATCCGAGCTTTGTCACAATTGGCTACACCAACAGACCTTAAATAGGTCCAAAAACTAGCCGGCTATGTGGCAGCCTTAAGCCGCTTCATCTCCAGACTAGGAGAGAAAGCATTGCCACTTTATCGCCTTCTCCGACGCACCAACCACTTCGAGTGAACGGATGCGGCAACGGCTGGACTGGAAGAAATAAAGGCTCTTTTAGCGAGCAACCCAATCCTGGCCACTCCGAACATTGGCGAACCCATGATATTATACATATCGGCAACTCACAGGTGGTGAGTGCGGTGCTCGTCGTCGAGCGAGAGAAGGACGGACACAAGTTCCCACTCCAGAAGCCGGTGTACTACGTATCCACTGTCCTCACACCATGCAAATCCCGATACCCTCATTACCAAAAGATAGCATACGCGGTGTTCATGGCATCTCGGAAGCTACGGCACTACTTTCAAGAGTGCTCGATCATGGTGGCCTCCGAGGTACCACTCAATGACATAATAAACAACCGTGATGCCACGGGCTGGATTGCCAAGTGGGCCATTGAGCTCCTTCCATTCGACATAACATACAAACCGCACCAATCCATCAAATCCCAAGTAGTGGCTGACTTCATCGCCGAATGGACAGAGGCCGAACTCCCTAAAGAGTACGACGCAAATTCCAACTGGGTCATGCACTTTGACGGTTCCAAAATGCTGGCGTGCTTAGGAGCGGGCGTTGTCTTAATGTCCCCCACTGGAGACATAGTTCAGTACGTACTCCAAATATGATACACAGACTCCAACAATGCAGCCGAATACGAGGCCTTATTGCATGGTCTTCGGATGGCCGTCTCCGTGGGCATACAACACCTGGAGGTGCGCAGGGATTCAAACCTCGCAATATCCCAAATAAATGGAGATTTCGACGCCAAGGATCGGAAGATGGCGGCCTATCGCAATGTCGTTCTCAAAATATCGGCTCGGTTCGAGGGACTCGAGTACCATCATGTGGCTCGAGAAAGTAACCAAGCGGCGGATGTCCTTGCTCGCATTGGCGCCAAACGTGACCCTGTCCCGCCTAATATCTTCCTGGAAAGGCTCTTCAAGCCATCCGTGGTATGGCAAGGGGAGAGCGGCAACACCAGTTCAAATCCGATTACACCCCCAGATTCCAAACACAATACCGACATCATCAGGGGCCCAGCCACCGAAATAACACCATCGGCCCATCTTATAATGGCAGTAATTGATCCATGGACCGAACCCTTCTTGGCCTACCTTAATAGGCGAGAGCTCCCTGAGGATCAGAATGAGGCTCCCTGCATTGTCCGGCGCTCGAAAGCCTACAAGGTCCATGATGGAGAGCTCTACAAGAAAAGTGTTACCGGAGTACTTCAAAGATGTATCTCCGAAGAAGAGGGGCGGCAGCTCTTGGCCGAAATCCATGCTGGCCTTGGTGGTCACCACGCCGCAGCTAGGGCTCTTGTAAGTAAGGCCTTCCGTACAGGTTTCTATTGGTCGACGGCCCGAGCAGATGCACAGGACCTTGTCCAACGTTGTGTCGGATGCCAGATTTTCGCCAATCAAAGCCATATGCCACCCACCGCTCTACAAACAATCCCCATTACTTGGCCTTCCGCGATCTGGGGGCTTGATATGGTCGGACCCCTTAAAGGAGGAAGCCATAAGAAAAAATATCTGCTGGTCATGGTAGATAAATTCACTAAGTGGATAGAGGCCAAACCAGTTAAAACGGTCGAAGCCGGACCAGTGATAGACTTCATATCCGGTGTCGTGCACCGTTATGGCGTTCCACACAACATCATCACTGATAACAGCTCCAGTTTTACAGCCCATGAGGTAAAAACCTGGTGTGCTAATCTTGGCATTAAGCTCGATTACGCCTCCGTCTACCATCCGCAAACAAACGGTTAAGTCGAACGAGCTAATGGTCTTATTATGAGCGGCACTAAACCTAGACTAGTGCGGTCTTTGAAAGAATCAAACAAGCACTGGGTTGAGGATCTTGACTCCGTACTCTGGGGGCTGCGGACCACGCCCAATCGTACTACCGGATACACACCATTCTTCATGGTGTACGGTGCAGAGGCCGTGTTGCCCTGCGATATTATTCATGACTCACCCCGAGTGCGCATGTATGAAGAGAGAGAGGCCGATCTTGATCGGCAGGACAGTTTAGACGCCCTGGAGGAGGAGCGAGACGTTGCAAAAGCCCGTTCCGCATTGTATCAACAACAGGCTCGTAGATATCACAGCAGAGAAGTGCGGGCCAAGATTTATAATGTTGGCGAACTCGTTCTACGCTTGCCGGAGAAGAAAAAGGACAAAGTCAAGCCCAAGTTGGAGGGTCCCTTCATCATTGACGAAGTACTCACTGGAGGAGCGTACCGCCTGCGTGATGCATCAGACAATCGCTTAGAGCCGAACCCATGGAACGTTCCCTGACTCCGAAGATTCTACGCCTAGAGCCGGACTCTTTGTTTGTCTCCTTCTCCCTTTGTTTATATTATTTTTTCCTCTCTTTCGCTTTTTTTCTTTAACTTTAAGCTCTTGTGCAGCTAAACCGCACACCTATGACGTACACATCCTTAAATATGTACACCCATAATACCTGGGGGCTTCTTGCACAGAAGCTTATTATTATTTTCCGAGCATCAAGCACACCACATATGTGTATTTTCCTCATATGTACCTTTTCTTCGCCATTATATGCATCGTTATGACTTAAGTTTTGGCCAAGCTGGGTTGCGTGGCTCCTGTGCTTATGCCCTATGTTCCCGTTAGTTCGGCTAAGGCATAACGGGAGCAACTCTGCGATTGTTACTGCCGGGTCATCCGGATGTGTACCTCAGACTGGGTGAAGCCGAAAGCTAGCGTTCTTAAGGGAATATTTGGTCGGCGGACTAAAGATGTTTTTACACTCATTACACTATGAAACCCCAGATGTTACGTATGCTATGATTTTTTAATCGCAGTTCGGGCATGTACATTCACGCATGTTCACCCAGGGAAAGGAACCCTTAACGGAACTATTCTCTCTGGAAGATGTTTCTTACAATCACAATGTAATATAACATAGCTAGCCGGATATAACTTGTCTGTTCAAGCAACTATGACCCCTACGCCTGGTTTCCACGCATACCCCGGTCTATATTGCCGCTCTGGTATTCGGAAACACTCCGCACCTTCGGGTCCAGAGGTCGAAGCGAAAAGGTCTGCCATGACAATCGTTTTACAATCCGGCTAGGGACAAATATGTCAAATGGAGTACATAGTCATTTGGACTAAAAAACTTCCTCCTCTATGCCGTCTAAAAGGTTTTCTAGCTTACAGTCCTGTTGGGAATATTTGGCGGCTACCTCTACTTGGTAATATACCAAACTAACGGGAATTTCTTTTCCATCTGACCCTCGAGGTCCGACCCAGGCCATATGATTCAGACCAAGCTTGGTATACCGTGTTCTCACTATGGCCCAGGCCTCGCGCGCACCTTCTCGGCAAGCCGATACCTTCCATAGTCGAAAACGCCGCCGCGCTCCTTTGAATAGATACACGAGCTCCTCCATACTTCCAGGAGGGGAGGTAGATGGCCATAAAGCCTTGGAAACACTCTGCATTGCCTGCCGAGCTCGTTTGTGCGTTTGGGACAGCTCTTGTAGCAGGTCACCTTGATATATGGACATTTCCTCTTGGGGACGGCCAGTCAGCATACCTGTAGACATAAATCTGTCAGTTCCTTTCCTCGCCGAATTACACAGAGGCAAATTCGAAAGCATACTGAATATGCCGCCTCGTAGCCTCCTATTTTCCTTCACGGAGTCAGCCAGTTGGGATCGCACATCTTTTAGCTCTTGCCCAGCAGGGTGTTGGAATCCTGCAGCTTGTTTTTATCATCCTTGACCCGTGTCAGCACACGTTCGCCCGCGGCCAGTCGCCTTTTGGCCTCTTATTCGCCCGCTTGCGCGACTTTCAGTTCCTCGTTCAGTTAATCTGACGATCCTTACATAGGAAATACAACAGTATTAATATTGATGGTATATGATTATATTTTCCTCGATGGAGGGGAACATTACCAGGCGGTGCCTCCTTGGATTTCTCCAGTTCGGCAGTTGCCGCAGCCAGCTGGGTCCGGCACTTTTCTAACTCCCGAGACAACACGTTGTTCCTCTCCGTGAGTACCTAATTATACAATGATCCTCAAATCAGTTGCTTCAACTGTTTCGAGTCTCGGGGGCTACTGGTACATAATTATCAGATTTGTACAATGTGAACTTACCCGCATATATTTCAAATGCTAGTCTGTGGCTCTGGTATGCCCATCTCGAGCAGCTCGGATGTACGCATCAGCCGAGTTAAAGGCATTGAATGCCTCTTTTGTAAAGACGGGGTCGCGAAGAGCGGCCCTTCGGTGCCGATGATTCATTGGGCTCTCCACTTTCGAGTTTGTGACGGATACATCTTCCGATTCCTCTACCAAAGGATAGTCCGGCGTCACTCCCGTATCAGCCCTTGTCTTTACGGCAGCGTCAGGAACCTGACTGTTGGGGGCGTTACTGGCAGGATCCCCGGACATAGTCCGGCGAACGCTCTTCCTGATAAGACGCTACTGACAATGTCACAGTTGGATGTGACTGCCAAGGGACATGTTTACAAAGCCATACCTCTTTGATGAAGGCTCGGTCATGCCTTCATTTGCCCTCCTCTTCGAAGGATTGCCCGGTATGGGCGCCACTCTCTTTGAAGTCGCCTCTGGTGTGTCATGGCGCACCGAGCGCCTCCCCTTTGGAGCACGAGATAGTGTGAGGGTGAGGCATAATGAGGAAGCTCTGTCGAAGGAGATGTTTCCCGATTACTTACATGCGAGGCAGGGATGAGGCCGGGATAGTCGGCTATGATGGCCACTTCTGTGCCGTCATAACTCGCCTGGTAGAATACTCCCTCCTCGAGCTCTAAAAATATCTCCGGATCCTCTTCAAATCCAGGGTCAAGGTCCCGATTATGATTCTCTGGCTGTGGAGCGGGGCTATGGATCCCCGCAATAACCTTTCGCCATTCTTGTTACAAAATGGATGGGTTAATGTCAATTAAATGTGACTCAGGGGAAGGATTGAGCAAAGAGGTGGGATTAAAGCTTACCCAGCTAGGAAGACCGTACATGGAAAATCCATCTCGGCGTTTAAGATGAGTGAACTCCTCCTTTTCCCCTTTATACAGTTCAGCCAATATCTTGGCCAAGGTGGCGACGGTGTCCGGACCCTTCTGACCACAACATGAGGCGTCATCTTCCCCATTATAGTGCCACATAGGGAGCCCTCTGAATTGGAGCGGCTGCACACATCGCACTATGGAAGTTGCCATTACCTCGATTATTGATAATTTGGACTGGGCGAGTGCCCTTATCTTGCCCATTAATTGACGGACTTCCGCGCTATCTTCCTCCTCGAGGCTCCGAGGGCGTCAGCTGTGGTGTTTCTTCAATGGAGTACTGTAAAACTCGGGAAGACCCATTCGGATTGGGTCGGGAAGAGCGATGTCCTCAATATAGAACCACTCTGAGGGCCACTCTTCGGATGCCTTCTTTGGTGTGCCGGACAGATATCCGGTCCCGGCTATGCGCCATACCTCGGCACCACCCACCTCGAATATAGATCTCTCTTGGGTGCGGGGGATGAGGCAGAATAGCTTCCTCCATAAATTGAAATGGGCCTCACAGCCCAGGAAAAGCTCGCAGAGGGCAACAGAACCTGCGATGTGCAGGATAGAGGCCGGCGTGAAGTTGTGCAGTTGGAGGCCATAATACTCCAGGAGTCCTCGGAGGAAAGGGTGGATTGGAAACCCGACGCCTCTTAACAAGAAGGAAACGAAGCACACCCATTCCCCCCCTGGTTGGATCGGGGAAATTTTCCGCCAGAGCTTCGCCGGTAAATGAGGTCAATCCTGCCCGAACAGGGACTAGATCCCTGGGGGGGGGGGAGAAATTCCTGCGTTTGAAGCTTAACTAACTGATTATGGGACATAGAACATCTCCCCCAGTTGCCTTTTTCTGAGCCGTGAGGGCGGATGGAAGAATTGGGAACGCTAGCCATGATGGAATGGTTTCTCCTAGCCAGCTCTAAGGATTTTTCGCTTGATGAGGAATGGGATCTGAGATCCAATCTCTTTAAATAGATGCCTTTCATACATGGTCGGGGTGTTATGTGCAAAAATGCCCCAACCTCTTGTATTCACTCGACACATGGAAGTTGAAGTCATGAAGGCGTGGAAGCCGATGGGTGCGACATTAAATGGAAGGAACAATACTGCTCCTTAAGTCAGGTACTTTGAAGTAATCAGAGGAGGAACCCGCCTTGCAATGCCGAAGACAATCTGCGTGCCAGACACATCGTCATTGAAAGCCTGGTTCGAGGGCTACTGAGGGAGTCCTGGATTAAGGGGTCCTCGGGCGTCCGGACTATGTAACGTGGGCCGGACTGATGGGCCGTGAAGACACAAGATAGAAGACCCTCTCCCGTGTCTAGGTGGGACTCTCCTTGACGTGGATGGCAAGCTTGGCGTTCGGATATGAAGATTCCTTTCTCTGTAACCGACTTTGTACAACCCTAGCCCCCTCCAATGTCTATATAAATCGGAGGGTTTAGTCCATAGAGGCAATAATAATCATACATGCTAGACTTCTAGGGTTTTAGCCACTACGATCTCGTGGTAGATCAACTCTTGTAATACTCATATTTCATCAAGATCAATCAAGCAGGAAGTAGGGTCTTACCTCCATAGAGAGGGCGCGAACCTGGGTAAACATCATGTCCCCCGTCTCCTGTTACCATCGACCTTAGACGCACAGTTCGGGACCCCCTACCCGAGATCCGTCGGTTTTGACAACAACAATCTATGTATCCAATCTATCACAATTTTATCCCATCAACTTGACAATTTCTCGCGCCGTTACCCGAAGAGGGATTGACAATCACACATACGTGTCGGGGTGCAAGTATTTGTTCTTTGTGTGCAGGTACCGTTTACATAGTGTTGCTTGGTTAACCTACTGGATTGATACTTTGGTTTCACAACTGAGGGAAATACCTACCATAGTTGTACTGCATCATCCCTTCCTTTTTGGGGAAATATTGACGCGTTTCAAGGGACATCAAAAGGAATTTCTGGCACTGTTGTCGAGGAGACATCATCAACATATATCAGGATCCTAATCACAAATCTCATCTCCTTGCAATTTACATTATTTGCCATTTTCCTCTCATTTTCATCTCCCCAAGTTCACAAAAATTTGTCGTTTTATTCGCCCTCTTTTTCGTTCGCCTTTTTCTCATCAGATCTATTTTGTTTGCAATCTTGCTTGTGTAGTCACGATGTCTCAAGAAATACCAAGTTGTGTGATTTTTCCAATACCAATCATAATGATTTTATTAGCACTCCGATTGCTCCTCCCGCCACTAGTGCGGAGTCTTGTGATATTAATGCCGCTTTGTTGAATCTTGTTATGAAAGAGCAATTTTCCGGTACTCCTAATGAGGATGCGGCGTCCCATCTAAACACATTCGTAGAATTGTGTGATATGCAAAAGAAAAAAGATGTGGACAATGATATTGTGAAGTTGAAATTATTTCCATTCTCTTTGAGGGATCGTACACAAATTTGGTTTTCTTCTTTGCCTCGCAATAGTATCGATTCTTGGGATTATTGCAAAGAAGATTTTATTACTAAGTATTTTCCGCCTGCAAAACTTATTTCCCTTAGAACTCAAATCATGAATTTTAAGCAACTTGAGCATGAACATGTTGCACAATCTTGGGAAAGAATGAAATTGATGCTAAGAAATTGTCCTACTCATGGTTTAAATCTTTTGATGACTATACAAAAAAATTATGCGGGATTGAATTTTGTTTCTACAAATCTTTTAGATTCCACCGTAGGTGGTACTTTTATGGAAATTAATTTGGGTGAAGCTACTAAATTGCTAGACAATATCATGGCAAATTATTCACAATGGCATACCGAAAGAGCACCTACTAATAAGTTAATTCGATTGAAGAAATTAGTATGTTGAGTGAAAAAGTTGATGCTCTTATGAAATTGGTTGCTAGTAAAAATGCTCCTGTTGATCTTAATGATGTGCCTTTGTCTACTTTGATTGAGCAAAATAGTGATCCCTTAGATGTGAATTTTGTCTCGCGAAACAATTTCAATAACAATACTTATAGAGGTAGTTTTAATCCTATGCCTTTCCGTGGAAATTGCTCTAATAATTATGGTAATTCCTATGGTAATTCTTCTTACAATAATAATAGGAACACGTGTGATCTTGAGAATAATATTAAATAATTTATCAATGCCCAAAAAGCTTTCAATACTACGATAGAAGAAAAATTGAATAAGATTGATGATATGTCGAGAAGTATTGATAGAATTTCGCATGATGTAGAAAATCTCAAGATTAAATTTTTTCCACCTAAGGTTGATATCAATGAATCAATTAAAGCTTTATATGTTTCTATGGATGAAAGTAAGAAAAGAACTGCTATGCTTAGAGCTAAAAGAGAATTTTTTGAAAGAGCGTTTTCTAGTGATTGCTTTCATAAAAATGATGAAGATCTTAAAATGATTGGTGTTTCTTCTATTGATTCCTTGTTTAGTAAAATTAAAATTGATGATAAAGGGACTGAAGAAGAGTCAACTTTAAATTGGATCAACTAAACACTAGGGACATGATGCAGCGAAGGCATTGGATTATTCAGGATGATACGTGTGCCATGTGTCTTTCAGCTATGCATGAAGATAGAGCCCACCTTTTCTTTGTTTGCAACTTCAGCCAATGTGTCTGGAATTACTTGGGCATATCATGGAGTGTTCTTCCAAACCAGACTACTTTTGAGATGGCTTGCAATGCTCGAAAGGATTTTGGCTACCCTTTCTTTTCTGAGGTAGTCTTCACGGCTACTTGGAATATTTGGACATAAAGGAATGGGAAGATTTTCAGAAATGAGCTGCCTACTTTCAGATCCTGGAGGAGGAACTTTGTTCATGATATTTCTCTGTTAGTTCATAGAACCAAGTGTAAATATAGGAATAGTCTAATTTCTTGGATAGCTTCCTTACCCTAATATCTCTTTGTAAGTAGCCTTTAACCCATAACCTTTTTTCTTTTGTTTTTTGTAATTCTTGTGCTACTTGGCTTTAATAAAGGAATGTGAGGTTGTTCCCTTGCAGTATATAGTCAAAAAAAAACTTTAGCTAGAAAGCATCGCAATAATTCGGAGGGTGAAAATCTTGTCGAGAAAATTGATAAAATTGGGTTTGGAGAGGTCAAAACTTTCACTAGTGATGTGACCACTCTTTTGGATTACAAAGACTTTAATTATGATAATTGCTCTTTGATTGATTGTATTTGTTTGTTGCAATGCATGATAAATTCACCCCATGCTTATGAACAAAATAAAGCTTTTACTAAACATATCGTAGATGCTATGATGAAAGCTTTTGAAGAAAAGTTGGAATTAGATATTTCAATTCCTAGAAAATTACATGACGAATGGGAACCTACTATCAAAGTCAAGATTAAAAATTATGAGTGTTTTGCTTTATGTGATTTGGGTGCTAGTGTTTCCACAATTCCAAAATCTTTATGTGATGTGCTTGCTCTTACCAATATTGAAGAATGTTCTCTTAATTTGCACTTGGCGGGTTCTACTGTTAAAAAGCCTATGGGAAGAACTAATGTTGTTCTTATTCTTGCAAATAGGAATTATGTGCCCGTAGATTTTATTGTTCTTGATATTGATTGCAATCCGTCTTGTCCTATTATACTTGGTAGACCATTTTTACGCACTGTAGGTGCCGTGATTGATATGAAAGAAGGGAATATTAAATTTCCATTTCCACTAAGAAAGGGTATGGAACACTTCCCTAGAACAAGAATTAAGCCACCATATGAATCAATCATGATGGCATCCTATGGATCAAAAACCAAAGACGAGAATACTTGAATCTTTGCATTATGCCTAGCTAGGGGCATAAATCGATAGCGCTTGTTGGGAGGCAACCCAATGAACAAATTTTATTTTTGCTTTTTTATTTTTGTCCTTTAGTGTTTGCACAATTATTCTACTGTTATGATTGTGTTTTTACGTTTTAATTAGTGTTTGTGCCAAGTAAAGCCTTTGGGATCATGTTGGGTGATAGTTCATTTGATCTTGTTGAAAACAAAAACTTTTGCGCCCAGTAGCAGAATTGTTTAAAATCACAGAAGCGTAATAAAATTCCGAACTTTTTTTACACAGGATTGATATACAAATTGCCTATGTTTTCCTAATTTTTTAGAGTATTTGGAGTTGCGGAAGTATACAAAGTTTTCAGATTGCTACAGACTGTTCTGTTTTTTACATATTCTATTTTCTTTGTGTTGCGTGCTTATTTTGATGAATCTATGGATTGTATTGGAGGGTATAAGCCATGGTAAAGTTGGAATACAGTAGATATAATGCAAAAAATAAAATATGAATGGGTTTGCAACATTACTTAGAGTGGTGATTTTCTTTGTTATACTAAGGAATCTCACGAAGGTTTTGCCGAGCTTTGTGTGATTGAAGTTTTCAAGTTTTGGCTGAGATCATGATGGATGAAGGAATAAGGAGTGAAAAGAGCCTAAGCTTGGGGATGCCCCATGGCACCCCAAGTTATTATTCAAGGAGAACCAAGCAACTAAGCTTGGAGATGCTCCAGAAGGCATCCCCTCTTTCTTCTAATGACCATCAGTATTTTACTTGGAGCTATATTTTTATTCGTCACATATCATGAGTTTTGCTTGGAGCGCCTTGTATTATATGACTCTTTGCTTGTTTTGCTTTTCAGTTTGTGTCATCTATCCATGCTAGACACACCTATTTCCGAGAGCCAAAATTATGCTATGATTTAATAGAATTGCTCTATGTGCTTCACTTAAATATTTTGAGCTACAGAATTGCTCTAGTGCTTCACTTATATCTTTTTGAACACGGTGTGTAATAGGAGGTTCCAACCCAATGATACAGATCACAGGGAAGCTCCTCTTGGAGTTTTGCCCGATCTTTCACAGCGAGTCAACCAAGTAACAATTCTTCCAGCCATGCGATGAGTGCAACCTGAAGAAGAGGAACGAATCCAGCAAGCAACATGATGAAGATCACCATGCCTCAAACCAAAGCACGATAATCCTTGATGAACACAAGAAACTCTGCAACAATCTTTATTAGATAAACAGCATCTCCGTCCCCGAAGGGATACTTCACCAAAGAAACACAACTCGATAGTTTTAGACTAAAATTTAGAACTCCCTAAACCTAATGCGCCCCAGCTCCTTATATGGAGGGGTGAGGCGCCAAGCCTAATGGGCCTCGACCTGACTTGGTTGGACAGGCCCAAAACCAAGCCACAATTATTAGAAATCTAATTATTAAAAATAACAACGACACGCCTAGCTTGGTGGAATCCTGAAATTGGGCTTCACCTCCTCCGTCGTGCATGTATCATCCTCTCCCCCCTTCAAAAAGCGTTGTCCTCAACGCGTGAGGGTCTGCTGGAAAGGGTGGCGTGATATCAATAAAAGCATCACGTGTCTTTGCCATCTTCAAGTCGCGCCTGCCTGCCACTCCACATCCTCCCTCTTGGTCTGCTCGACTTGGTTCAGGAGTGGGTGCCTTTCTTCTCCACACACGCCTGGGCATAGGCGCCACCACCTTCTTCTTGTCCACTTTTGCTGGAGCCCTTTGTTGCTGAACATGAACTGCTTTGCACAACCTGCAAAAGATGAGTAATGCCTGGGCCACACAACTGATGAACATGTCCATCCTTGCCTTTGTGCATCCACATTGCTGCTCCAACAAAACGCCTCACATGTGTGCTAACAAAACTATGCTTGTCGCCCCGAAGCACCACATGCACTGGGACATGATCAGCACAAATATCATCAGTCTGAACACCTGTGTCAACACAAACTGGAATTGTAACACATGCTGCAACATCCTTCCTCTCATCAGAAAGAGGCTGTACTTCAACTGGCTTGTCACTAACAAGAAGAACAGGCTTGTCATCTACAGGTATAGCTGAAGCAATATCAACAATGTTGCTCTATGCATCATGCTCCTCATGCTGCAGCTCAGCTAACCTTGGCGACTTAGCCTTGCACAACCTCTCCTTGTGTACCACCAGCTCCACATCAGACTTTATTTGATCATCCTTCATAGGCTTCAAAGTCTGATGTTTGCCATCATGCACAAAACAATATGTGTTTGCTCTCCTAGCATGTGTAACATTGCGATCATACTGCCATGGACGTCCAAGTAACAACCCACACACCTCCAATGGCAACACATCACATTCTACCACATCAACATAGTCACCAACTGTAAATGGCACACGCACTTTATGAGTAACCTTCAGCATACCGCAGCTATTCAACCACTCAAGATGCTTAGGTTCAGGAATATGCCATGTGGACAACCCCAATGATGCCACCATTGCCTTGCTTATGCCATTAGTATAGCTACCACCATCAATCATCAACTTGCATGCTTTGCCTTTAATCATACACTGAGTCTGAAATAAACTCCACCACTGACCCTTGTCAACTGTTTTGCAAGCTTCACCATGTACCCTCTTGAGTTGCATATTCAGCCCACTCAATGGTTCAGCTTCCTCCACTGTAACTTTAGTGCACACAACAACCTTGTCAACAGCAGGTGTCATCTCTTCAGAAATTATTACAACTGCCTTGCTGACCGTTTGCACTGGAACAACCTTCGTGTCCTCCGTTGCATGAGATGGAATAGACTGAGCTGGAACTTGCTTGGGTAATAATTCTGTCTGCTTGCAAACATCACCCCACAGTTGCATACCCCTAGGCGACTGCTTGATTGCCTTCACGGGCTTGGTACAAGATACCTCACGACGAGGAGACATAAAACAACCACGCAAAAAATTACTGAAATCATACCAAGTTGCATCTATAATGTCCTTCTCACACATATCGTCATCCCACAAACGAGCTACCTCCTCATCCACACGTCGCAGTGCAAGAACCAAACGTGTAGAACCGTCCAAATGCTCGTATGTATTACATCTGTAGAAACCCTGTAGCATAAGATGTTCCCACGATGCATATTAAGCATCCGTTGATAAGTAGTTCAGCCACCACTTGATTTTATGACATGCCACACCGTGCAAGATGTCAAGATAGTCATTGAATACATCACCAGACTTCTTCCTAGAAAGACACCGTTTTCCATAATAGTCCCCCAGAAACGATTGCATATTACTGAACATGTTTTGCACTTTTCAGACTTCACGGTGGCACTACCAGCCTGTATCTCTGGTCACGCGAGGCAGACAGATGCAGCAGCAGAAATCAGCAGAAAATACTCGTAGTTAGTAGCTCACAACCATCACCCCGTGGATGAAAGAAATTGCAGGCAGAACTCAGCGCTCGGCAAAAACTTTTGCTGAAATGCATGTAATGTACCGATCGCCTTCCTTTTCCTTTCCTTGCCTGTAGTGATTCCATGCAGCCAGAGAAGACAAACTCTACTCTTTCTTGTACATACTAGAACGAACGGAAATCAGAGAAACTGGTAGCAACTTGAACAGATCATGCGGAGATACAAACCACCGGAGAACTAAGCCCTCGCCTGAGATTCGACATATCACGGGGCCTTCAATCGACAACTCGTCACCAAGAAATCTGCTGCCGCAGAAACTTGACAAAGTGCTACCAGAACAACTCGTCGGCCACCAACACTAGCTGATCTGAAAACTGTCCGGTTGAAGAACAATCAGCAGATCAATCAATACAGATTACTCGCCGTGATAAACCCAGAAATCTGATACCACATAATACGAAGTTCCAACCCAATGATACAGATCACAGGGAAGCTCCTCTTGGAGTTTTGCCTGATCTTTCACAGCGAGTCAACCAGGTAACAATTCTTCCAACCACGCGATGAACGCAACCTGAAGAAGAGGAACGAATCCAACAAGCAATGTGATGAAGATCACCACGCCTCAAACCAAAGCACGATAATCCTTGATGAACACAAGAATCTCCGCAACAATCTTTATTAGATAAATGACATCGCCGTCCCCGGAGGGATGCTTCACCAAAGAAACACAACTCGATAGATTTAGACTAAAATTCTGAACTCCCTAAACCTAATGCGCCCCAGCTCCTGATATGGAGGGGTGAGGCGCCCAGTCTAATGGGCCTCGACCTGACTTGGTTGGACAGGCCCAAAACCAAGCCACAATTATTAAAAATCTAATTATTAGAAATAACAACGACACGCCTAGCTTGGTGGAGTCCTGAAATTGGGCTTCACCTCCTCTGTCGTGCCCGTATCAGTGTGCTTTAATATTTTTTAAGAAATACTCTCATGCTTCACTTAGATTAATCCGAGTGTTAGTAAATTTTGAAGAAATTCTCTCATGCTTCACTTAAATTATTTTGAGAGAAGAATAAAATTATGCTAATGTTCTTCACTTAAATTTGTTTGAGCTTATCAAAAGCAACATATGAAATTAGTCCCAAAGTGATAGATATTCAGGAGGGATATAATAAAAACTTTCATGAAGATCATTGGACAAAATAAACTTGATTCTTTGTAGTAGTTTTGAGATATGATGATCTTAATATATGAGTCATGTTGGTGAGTAATTATGCTTCAGTTAGAATGTTGGTGTTAAGGTTTGTGATTCCCTATGCAAGCATGAAAGTCAGTAGTTATGCAATGAAATTACATCCTACTTGTGGTGCATTATTCGGTGTTAGTTATGCTTAATGCTTGTACTAAGTAGAAATACTACTTGTGCATCCAAAATCTTTAAAACCAGTTTTGCCATATGAGTCCACCATACCTACCTATATGCGGTATTTCCGTTCCATTCTAAGCAAATTTGTATGTGCCATCTCTTTTTCAAAATGAATTTCCTTTTTGTATGCTCATACCGCTCATGAAGCGGCAGGGGGTGGCCAATATTTCATGCTAGATGTGTTATTCTCAAGATGAGTGTTTATTCACTTGTGATTGCACGAGAGTACGACGGTAATAGGGATGCCCAGTCCCGAAATGAAAAATAAATTTACTTTATGTTGTCAAATAGTAAATTCCTTGGAAAGTGTTGGTATGGAAGGCACCTGTGGATACGGCTAGCCATGGATTGTGAAAGAATGGTGGAAATAGGAATAAACTTTATTTTCTGTTTGGGAACCGCATATGATATATCTAGCATGGAAAGTGTTGGGAATTACTCGGTCGTTTTCGTTGACGGGAAAAGTATGCCTCTCAAAAAATATATCTCTCAATTTTTGCTTTGAGCTCTAGCACCTCTACAAATCCCTAATTCCCTCTGTGAAGGGCCTTTCTATTTACTTTATGCAATTTTTATTTTTACTTGAGTCTCCATCTCTCTTATAAAGCACCAACTAGGGAGCACTATGATCTTACTTGAGCATTGGATGTAGCTAATATGCGAGTGCGTTCCATGAATGGATCAATGATTGAGCATGATGGGCTAGGGATAAATTTCTTTAGTGTTGATATTTTGAAAGACATGGTTGCTTGTTGATATGCTTGAGTATTGAAATCTTCATGTCAAAACTAGACTATTGCTTTGAACCATATAAAAGTCCAAATGTCCATGCTTCAAAACAAAAGAATATGTGATGAACATGTTAGGCAGCATACCACATAAAAAATTCTGTTTTTATCATTTACCTACTCAAGGACGAGCAGGAATAAAGCTTGGGGATGCTGATACGTCTCCAACGTATCTATAATTTTTTATTGTTCCATGCTGTTATATTATCATTCTTGGATGTTTTATAATCATTTTATAGCAACTTTATATCATTTTTTTCGCCTAACCTATTGACATAGTGTCAATTGCTGTTTTTTACTTGTTTTTTTACTTTGCAGAAAATCAATACCAAACGGAGTCCAAACGCAGTGAAACTTTTTGGAGAATTTTTTGGGACCAGAGGAAATCAATGGGCCAAAGAAGTACCAGAGGGGAGCCCCTAGGGGGGCACAACCCACCAGGGCGCGCCTGGAGGCCCAAGCGCGCCCAAATGGGTTGTGCCCACCTCGGTGGCCTCCCGCACCGCCTCTTCGCCCTATAAATACCCAAATATTCCAGAAACCCTAGGAGAGTCGACGAAAGACAATTCTAGTCGCTGCAAGTTCCATAACCACAAGATCCAATCTAGAGCCCTATTCCGACACTTGTGGCGACTAGAATTGTTTTTCGATCGCTCCCCTAAGGTTTCTGGAATATCTGAGTATTTATAGAGCTGAGAGGCGGTGGAGGAGACCTCCATGGGCCCCACCATCCATCAGGGCACGCCAGGGGCCTCTGGCACGCCCTGGTGCCTTGTGGGCCCCACGGGCCTCCCCTCTGGCACTTCCTTGGCTCCCAAGTTGTCTTCTGGGCAAAAAAATCTCCAAAAAGTTTCGTTGCATTTGGACTTCGTTTGGTACCGATATTCCGCAGTAAAAACAAGCAAAACAACAATCGGCGATGGGCACTATGTCAATAGGTTAGTCCCAAAAATGATATAAAGTTGCTATAAAATGATTGTAAAACATCCAAGAATGATAATATAACAGCATGGAGCAATAAAAAATTGTAGATACGTTGGAGACATATCAGCGGGCATCGTTGGATGGTCGGCCCCCGCATCACTATCCGCGGAAGGTCCCCACCGGTCCATGGACGGTTACAATGTCTTATTTGGTGGTCACCATTGGAGATACCCTAATAAATCTAGGCGGAGGTAGTAGTCATTTTTGTTGAGATAAGACATGATTAAATGAGGAAGGCGATATTGAGTACATCATTTAATACGATACCCTAATAAATCCAGGCGGAGGTATTAGTCATTTTTTCAATCCTCGGTAAATGACCTCATTTAATATGATACGGTATTATATCATGATACTCAATCGTATCTTTCCTTAATTTTGTGTCACCTCAATAAAAAAAAGCCTAGCTAGCATGCACACTCTCATTGTGAAGAGAGCCTACCCTTGGCGGATGATATGACCTAGAATTTCGTGTAAAAAATTTGTCAGGAGCCCTAGGTTGTAATTATTAAAACAACTTGGATAGAAAATAAATAAACTTTCTCTCGTTTCCTCCCTTAACCCTAGGTGACTAGGTTTTACCCTCCATAATTCACCAGTGAGCCCGTAGATTTGTCCCCCCTGCTTGCCACTCTAGCACCCGATGGCGGGGAGGAGTATCCCGGTGCCTCCACTCTAGTTAGTAGTTTAGGTTAGGTTTTTTATTCCTTGCAAGTGAGATGCTCGGGTAATGGCGGCGCTTCTTCTTCGAGTTTGTCTTTTGGGCTTTGATGCTGCTTGAGTTCGTCCGTTTGGACGTAGTTGTTGGAGCTTCGATGTATATTCATGTTGTCTCCTTGGGGCGATGAGGTTAGGGTTTCTAATTACCTGGCATGAATGGTGCCGGATTCTTCATATCTATGAAAGCGTACAACAACGACGACTGTGGCTTCAAGGTGCTGATCCATAGGGGCACGTGCACGGAGACTTCCCAGCTGTCATTGACAAGGTCAAGCCGGCTCTAGTAGGGGAGTGATGACAGCGGCTCGTTCTAGCGGGAATAGTGAGCGTTCGGTGGACTTGAAATCTTGATGTAATTTTTATGATCCAACCCTTCAAGAAAATCTCTAGAGGGATTTGGTTCTAATTACTATGTAAACAAACCTTCTGATGTCATTACTAATAATGAGCCAACGACAAATCCTGCTGGCGCATGGAGCCTTAATGGAGAAGGATGAACCATTGGCTTCAAGAGAGAATTATGAAGCGTTCACCTAGAGCGGTAACCATGGTAAGAACCTAAAATTATTACTCTCGCCTTGCTCAAATGGGGAGAGGCTTTGCCAACCTGGACTATCATTATCGTGGGGTGTGTACGGATGGCGTGTTTTGGAATGCTTGCCTGGATTTTGTACCTCCGGGTGAGTGTCGGATCGCTGCAAATGTTTTGTTCATCGAGCCCATTTTTCCCGTGTCATTTCGGATGGCAAACTCAGTCGAGCAACGCCAACAACACACCATTCGACCACAAACCAACCAACGTACTAATGGGAGCCATTAAAAAACCTTTCCGGAACAATACGACATCGATAACCTCTAGCATCGAGCTCCTATCACCAACATGTGGGATGAACCAAACGCGGCCGGTAGACGGATAGGCCGGAACATGAAGTTGGGATACCAATAAAATAGAATTGGCAGCCATCAACAATCTTACGGGACAACCAAAGCCCCACACGTCCATGATGGGGGAACCCACCAACAAGGCCCACAAAGCACATGACAACCTTACATCGACTGGGCAAGAAAGGACGGCATGAGTGCACACCACTTATTTCATGAGTTCTCCCTATGTTCTGTTGGAGATATTCCCTAGAGGCAATCATGTGATGACGATTATTTTCTTATGTACCCATGAGTTATTTGTATTGTACTTCAACATCATCACTAATATGTATCAATAAGTATGTGACTTGTTTGTGAGACTATATATTGTATGGTGATTATTCTAATGGTCCCCGGATGATAAGGTAAATGCGGATATACACCCCTTGAATAGTATACAATTCAGTTGATGACTATGTTTCACACGTCATGGGCATAGAGATGCTAACCCGGTAGTATGAACTCGGGGACGGAGATCACTGAGTCAGACATACCCACTTTGAGATGCAACAAGATATTGTCATTTGTTACTATCGGGTACGATGTATAATCAATGTCCTAGACTTAGGTCCTCGCATGTTCTTGGATAGATCCTTGACTCACTTAGGGTCTATCAAACGCAAGACTATAACTGGGTGGTTATAAAGGTAACTTTCAGGTGAGTCATGAGACATGCTACAAAATATGGTTGACCAAGATGGGATTTTCCCTTCCAATACATTGAGATATTCTATGGCCCTCTTGAGTGATAAGATTCAAAAAGCATCATCATTTGACTTGGGTTAAGTGTTAACCGGTTCGGAAATTTGTATCACGGGTTCGAAAAGAGAGGTCGAGCTACCACATGGGTGACAAGTAATCACCTTGAACTCAACAACATATATCATGAGACAAAAGGAATGTTGCATATGACACATTGTCGAGGTTCATCAAACAACTCTACGCACACATGGGAGTTGACATGTTCTTCTAGGAGCCACTACCAACTATTGACTCGGGTCGTGTCGATGTGTGCGTGAACCTATAGGTCACACACTTAAGAGGTTGCAACCTGATTCAGATTAGAATGTCGTAGAGCTCTAATGGGCCTCTAGTGTAGAAGCCCATTTGCGATGTCTATAAAAAGGGAGTGGGGCACACCTTGCTACTTGTGAGCTGCGTTGGGATTACCGAAGAGGAGGGGATGATGCAGTATAGTAGAGATAAGTATTTTCCTTGGTTAGAAAGCAAGGTTATCAATCCAGTAGGAGAATCACACAACAACTCGTTAGCAGTACCTACACACAAAATAACAAATACTTGCACCCAACGCAAAGAAGGGGTTGTCAATCCCTTGGCGGTTAATTGCAAGGATCAAGTCTCGCAGTGATAGATAGATAAATATAAAACAAAATAAAATAACATGTTAAAAATTGCAACAATATATTTTTGGATTTAAATATATGATTTAAATAGACCCAGGGGCCTGTTGGAAATATGCCCTAGAGGCAATAATAAAATGATTATTATTGTAGTTCCTTATTCATGATAATTGTCCATTGTTCATGCTATAATTGTATTAACTGGAAACCGTAATACATGTGTGAATACATAGAACACAACATGTCCCTAGTAAGCCTCTAGTTGACTAGCTCGTTGATCAATAGATGGTTATGGTTTCCTGACCATGGACATTAGATGTCATTGATAACGGGATCACATCATTAGGAGAATGATGTGATGGACAAGACCCAATCCTAAGCATAGCAAAAGATCGTGTTGTTCGTTTGCTAAGATCTTTTCTAATGTCAAGTATCATTTCCTTAGACCATGAGATTGTGCAACTTCCAGATACCGTAGGAATGCTTTGGGTGTACCAAACGTCACAACGTAACTGGGTGGCTATAAAGGTGCACTACAGGTATCCCCGAAAGTGTATGTTGGGTTGGCACGAATCGAGACTAGGATTTGTCGCTCCGTATGATGGAGAGGTATCTCTGGGCCCACTCGATAATGCATCATCATAATGAGCTCAATGTGACTAATGAGTTAGTCACGGGATCATGCGTTACGGAACGAGTAAAGAGACTTGCCGGTAACGAGATTGAACAAGGTATAGGGATACCGACGATCGAATCTCGGGCAAGTAGCATACCGATAGAATCCGCGACATTGTGGATCATCCGATGAGATCATCGTGGAACATGTGGGAGCCAAATATGGGTATCCAGATCCCGCTATTGGTTATTGGCCGGAGAGGTGTCTCGGTCATGTCTACATGGTTCCCGAACCCGTAGGGTCTACACGCTTAAGGTTCGATGACACTAGAGTTGTTATGGGAAATAGTATGTGGTTACCGAAGGTTGTTTGGAGTCCTGGATGAGATCCCAGAAGTGACGAGGAACTCCGGAATGGTCCGGAGGTGAAGATCGATATATTGGATGAAGGGTATTGGAGTCCGGAATCGTTCCGGAGGTACCGGGTGACGACCAGCGTGTCCGAAAGGGGTTTCGGAGGCCCCGACAAGCGTTGGGGGCCTTATGGGACAAGGGGAGAGGACACACCAGCCCACTAAGGGGATGTGCGCCCCTCCCAACCCCTCTCACCTAACCTGGAGAGGTGGGGGCGCCTCCCCTATGGCAGCTGCCCATCCCGGCTTGGGGGCAAGTTTCCTAGGGGTGGGGGCGCCCAAACCCATCTAGGGTTTCCCTTGTGGCCGCCGCCCCTCCCCTAGGGAACCCTAGGGCGCCTCCTCCACCCCCCTCCCCCCTATATATAGTGAGGGAGAGAGAGGGTAGCCGCACCCCTTCCCTGGCACAGCCCCTCCCTCCTCCAACTCTTCCTTCTCCTCCGTAGAGCTTGGCGAAGCCCTGCCGGAATACCACAAGCTCCACCACCACGCCGTCGTGTTGTCGGAGTTCTCCCTCAACTTCTCCTCTCCCTTTGCTGGATCAAGAAGGAGGAGACGTCCCCGGGCTGTACGTGTGTTGAACGCGAAGACGTCGTCTGTTCGGCGCTAGATCGGATCTTCCGTGATTTGAATCGCCGCAAGTACGACTCCATCAACCGCGTTCTTGTAACGCTTCAACTTAGCGATCTTCGAGGGTATGAAGATGCACTCCCTCTCTCTCGTTGCTAGCATCTCCTAGATTGATCTTGGTGAAACGTAGGAAAATTTTGAATTATTGCTCGTTCCCCAACAAAGGCATCATGAGCTAGGTCTATGTAGATTCTATGCACGTAGAACACAAAGTAGTTGTGGGCGATGATTTGTTCAATTTGCTTGCCGTTACTAGTCTTATCTTGATTGGCGGCATTGTGGGATGAAGCGTCCGGACCGACCTTACACGTACACTTACGTGAGACAGGTTCCACCGACTGACATGCACTTGATGCATAAGGTGGCTAGCGGGTGTCTGCCTATCCCACTTTAGTCGGATCGGATTCGATGAAGAGGGTCCATATGAAGGGTAAATAGCAATTGGCATATCACCATTGTGGCTTTTTCATAGGTAAGAAACGTTCTTGCTAGAAACCCATAGCAGCCATGTAAAACATGCAACAACAATTAGAGGACGTCTAACTTGTTCTTGCAGGGTATGCTATGTGATGTGATATGGCCAAAAGGATGTGACAAATTATATATATGTGATGTATGAGATTGATCATGTTATTGTAATAGGAATCACGACTTGCATGCCGATGAGTATGACAACCGGCAGGAGCCATAGGAGTTGACTTAATTTATTGTATGACATGCGTGTCAATGAAAAACGCCATGTAATTACTTTACTTTATTGCTAACCGTTAGCCATATAGAAGTAATAGTTGGTGAGACAACTTCATGAAGACACGATGATGGAGATAATGGTGTCATGCCGGTGATGAAGGTGATCATGCCGCGCCTCGAAGATGGAGATCAAAAGGCGCAAGATGATATTGGCCATATCATGTCACTTTATGATTTGCATGTGATGTTTGTCATGTTTACATCTTATTTGCTTAGAACGATGGTAGCATAAATAAGATGATCCCTCGCTAAAATTTCAAGAAAGTGTTCCCCCCTAACTGTGCACCGTTGCGAAGGTTCGTTATTTCGAAGCACCACGTGATGATCGGGTGTGATAGATTCTAACGTTCGCATACAACGGATTAAGCCAGATTTACACATGCGAAACACGTAGGTTGACTTGACAAGCCTAGCATGTACAGACATGGCATCGGAACACTAGAGACCGAAAGGTTGAACATGAGTCGTATAGTAGATACGATCAACATGAAGATGTTCACCGATGATGACTAGTCCATCTCACGCGATGATCGGACACGACCTAGTTGACTCGGATCATGTATCACTTAGATGACTAGAGGGATGTCTATCTAAGTGGGAGTTCATTAAATAATTAGATGAACTTAATTATCATGAACATAGTCAAAAGGTCTCTGCAAATTATGTCGTAGCTTACGCTTTAGTTCTACTGTTTAAGATATGTTCCTAGAGTAAATTTAGTTGAAAGTTTAGAAATTATGCGGACTGGGTCCGTCAACTCAGGATTATCCTCATTGCTGCGTAGAAGGCTTATGTCCTTAATGCACCGCTCGGTGTGCTGAACCTCGAGCGTCGTCTGTAGATGTTGCAAAACATCTGACATACACGTTTTGATGACTACGTGATAGTTCAGTGTGTAATGCTAACGGTTTAGAATTGTGGCACCAAAGATTGTTTTGAAACGTCGCAGAACATATGAGATGTTCCAAAGACTGAAATTGGGATTTCAGACTAGTGCCCACGTCAAGAGGTATGAGACCTCTGACAAGTTTCTTTAGCCCGCAAACTATGGGAGAAAAGCTCAATCGTTGAGCATGTGCTCAGATTGTATGAATACTACAATCGCTTGAATCGAGTGGTAGTTAATCTTCCAGATGAGGTAGTGATGGTTCTCCATAGTCACTGCCACCAAGCTATTAGAGCTTCGTGATGAACAATAACATATTTGGGATAGACATGATGATCCTTGAGCAATTCGTGATGTTTGACACCGCGAAAGTAGAAATCAAGTAGGAGCATCAATTGTTGATGGTTGGTAAAACCACTAGTTTCAAGAAGGGCAAGGGAAAGAAGGGATACTTCATAAAACGGCAAATCACTTGCTGCTCTAGTGAAGAAACCCAAGGTTGAACCCAAACCCGAGACTAAAATTAATGTCAACAATAAAAGTTTTCAAAAGTTAAAACAAAAATGTTTGGGAGGTGCCATATTTTTCATATGTAAATATGGTGCAATAAACACATTTTTATAAAATGCCTAGATATTTTATAGTGGATGAAAACAACAAAGCAGTAAATAAAAAGAAAAGTGAAACGAAACAAAACAAACAAAAAATGGGAAAAGAGAAAGTACCCCCCCCCCCCACTCGGCTCCGGCCCAGCAGGCCACTAGCCCAACTGGGCAAAGGCCCAAAAGGCCGGCCCCCCTCACTCCATAACCCCACCCCCGTCAAACCCTATCCCACCGACACCCCCATTCGCCCCCTCCCACGATCCTCCTCGCTCCTCCCAACCCCCCCCCCCGATCTGGATTGGGGCAGAAAATGCCCGCCGTCGCCGCCCCACAACTCCTCCCTCCATCCTCGTCCTTTGGCCCTGACCTCCGCCGCCCCAACGGCCAAGTCCGACTAGCCTTCGCCGCCCCTTCACGTTCCCCGACGGATCCAGCTGTATCCACGTCATTCCCCTCCTCTCCCCCGATCCAGATCGGGTCGGGGCTCGCGTGCCCGCGCCTCGGAGCTCGACGCCATCGCCGCCTGGACTGCCTCCCCGCCATCCTCTACGTCGTCGCCTCCTCCCCTGCGCCGGCCGTCCCCGTCAACCTCCCCGAGCCCTGCTGCCCCGTGCCCTATCTTCCCCTCATGAGTGCCCCTCCTCTCTCCTTCGCTCCTGCGCGCCCACGCGTACGAGCACTCGTCTGCTCCATACGCGCTTCGCTCCGCGCACGGCATCGCCGCCGCTCCCCTACGACCACCGCTGCTGTTCCTGCCATCGCGTTGCTGTTGTCGCGCGTCACTGGACGCCGCTGCCTGCGTCCGGCCGGCCTCGCTCGCCTCGCTCATCGCTGTCCCTGGCCCCGCCTAGCCACCGCGGCTTGTCCCCCACTAGCCGGCGTCGTGGCTGCCGGCGACCAGCGTCACGGGCAGCGTTAAGGCCCAGCTCAAGACGACCTCGCCTGCGCACCGGGCGGGTTGCACCCCAGCGCCTGGATGCGCCCCGCCCCGGCGCCCGTAACCCATTGCCCGCTAGCCCCTCTGGGCCACAGACACATGGGCCCCGCCTAGAACGTTTTTAGAAAAATAATAATAATATAATTAGTGAATAAATAAATTAATTAATTAACCAGGTTAATTAACATAACTAATCATGTTTAGTTAATCTAATTAAGTTTAAATAACCTAATAACTACTTAAACTAATTAAACAGTTGGTTAGTCCATGTTTCAATGACAGTGGGGACCCACTGGTCAATTTGACAAGTCAACGGTCAATGCTGACTCGGCTGTTGACCAAGTCAACTGGGCCTACTGGTCAGCCACACAAGCCCATCTCTGGGTACACTTCTCTGTACCCATAGCAATTTAACATTTAATTTTTGAATTAAAATAAATTAGGAAATGATTAAAACTTTAGAAAATCATATAAAATAATCCATAGCTCGGATCGAAAAACTTTCTACATGAAAGTTGCTCAGAACGACGAGACGAATCCGGATACGCAACCCGTTCGTTCTCCACACATCCCTAACATATCGAACTCACAACTTTCCCCCTCCGGTTCATCTGTCCGAAAACGCGAAACACCGGGAATACTTTCCCGGATGTTTCCCCCCTTCGCCGGTATCACCTAATACCGCAATTGGGCACACCTAGCATCACGCTTTGTCATGTCATGCATCGTCATGCATTTGTTTGCATTGTATTTATTGTTTCTTCCCCCTCTTCTCTGGCTAGACACCGAGACCGATGCCGCTGCTACCAGGCAAGCCCTCCTTCTTGATCAACACCGTAGCCGGAGAAGGAGGGCTTGCCTGGTAGCAGACACATGCCGCGGGTCGTCCCCCCATTGGTCGGCGTCGTGGCTGCCGGCGACAGCGTCATGGGCGTGTTCGGGCCAGCTCACGACGACCTCGCCTACGCCCGGGCGATGACACATGGGCCCCGCCGAGCGTTTTAGAAAAATAATAATAATATAATTAGTAATTAAATTAATTAATTAACCAGGTTAATTAACGTAACTAATCATGTTTAGTTAATCTAATTAAGTTTAAATAACCTAATAACTACTTAAACTAATTAAACTGTTGGTTAGTCCATGTTTCAATGACAGTGGGGACCCACTGGTCAATTTGACCAGTCAACGGTCAATGTTGACTGGGTTGTTGACTTTGACTGGCCCCACCAGTCAGTCTCTGCTGACTGGGCAGTTGACAATGTCAACCGGGCCTACTGGTCAGCCACACAAGCCCATCTCTGGGTACACTTCTGTGTACCCATAGCAATTTAACATTTAATTTTTGAATCAAAATAATTTAGGAAATGATTAAAACTTTAGAAAATCATATAAAATAATCTATAGCTCGGATCAAACTTTCTACATGAAAGTTGCTCAGAACGACGAGACGAATCCGGATACGCAGCCCGTTCATCCGCCACACATCCCTAACATATTGAACTCGCAACTTTCCCCCTCTGGTTCATTTGTCCGAAAATGCGAAACACCAGGAATACTTTCCCGGATGTTTCCCCCTTACGCCGGTATCACCTACTACCGCGATTGGGCATACCTAGCATCACGCTTTGTCATGTCATGCATTTGTTTGCATTGTATTTATTGTTTCTTCCCCCTCTTCTCTGGCTAGACACCGAGACCGACGCCGCAGCTAGCCAGTACGACTACGGTGTTGTGACCCTCCTTCTTGCGAGCAACCAGCAAGCCCCCTTGATCACGGATATCACCTATTCTTCTCTATACTCTTACATTAGAGTAGTGTAGCATGTTACTGCTTTCCGTTAATTCTATTCTGCTGCATAGCCTGTATTTGCAACTACTGTTGTTTCCTTTAACTGCAATCCTACATGCTTAGTATAGGATGCTAGTATTCCATCTGTGGCCCTACATTCTTGTCCGTTTGCTGTGCTATACTATCGGGCCGTGATCACTCGGGAGGTGATCAGGGTATATACTATATACTTTATACATGATACATGTGGTGACTAAAGTCGGATCGGCTCGTGGAGCACCCGCGAGTGATTCACGGATTGGGGGCTAAAAGGACCTTTGTCCCGACGGCCCTCTGGGTGGATCTTCGTGGTGGAGCGACAGGGCAGGTTGAGACCAACTAGGTGAGAGGTGGGCCTGGCCCTGGTCGGTGTCCGCAGTTACACCAATTAACACGCTTAACGAGATCTTGGTATTTGATCTGAGTCTGGCCATTTGGTCTATATGCACTAACCAACTACGTGGGAAAGATATGGGCACTTCCGACGTCGTGGCATCGGCCAAGCCTTCGTGGCGTCGGCGGCCGAGCGGCGGCGCGGGTTGGACCGCGTAACGTGACTTCCTTTGTAATGGAGGTTGCTAGGTCGCTATCCGACGCGTCACATAGCGTCGGTGTGCAATGGACGATGGGCCCGGACCCTGCAGCGCATAGGATTTAGACCGGCGTGCTGACCTCTCTATTGTTCCTAGGTGGGGCTGCGACGTGTTCATCTTCCGCGGCCGGGCATGACCCAGAAAAGTGTATCCAGCCAAATGGGATCGAGCGTGTTGGGTTATGTGGTGCACCCTTGCAGGGAAGTTTATCTATTCGAATAGCCGTGTCCCTCGGTAAAAGGACGACCCGGAGTTGTACCTTGACCTTATGACAACTAAAACCGGATACTTAATAAAACACACCCTTCCAAGTGCCAGATATAACCCGGTGATCGCTCTCGAACAGGGCAACAAGGAGGGGATCGCCGGGTAGGATTATGCTATGCGATGCTACTTGGTGAACTTACCATCTACTCTCTTCTACATGCTGCAAGATGGAGGTGGCCAGAAGTGTAGTCTTCGACAGGACTTGCTATCCCCCTCTTATTCTGGCATTCAACAGTTCAGTCCACCGATATTGCCTCTTTACACAAATACCCATGCATATGTAGTGTAGATCCTTGTTTGCGAGTACTTTGGATGAGTACTCACGTTTGCTTTGCTTCCTATTTTCCCCCTTTCCATTCTACCTGGTTGTCGCAACGGATCTTTGAACCAGGCGGACACCACCGTGAGCAGCGAATCCTACTACATCGGAGGTGCCTACTACTATGTTCGGGCGGCGGCGACCAGGAGTAGTTTAGGAGGATCCCAGGCAGGAGGCATGCGCCTCTTTCGATCTGTATCCCAGGTTGTGCTAGCCATCTTATGGCACCTTGTTTAAACTATGTCTGTACTCAGATATTATTGCTTCCGCTGACTCGTCTGTGATCGAGCACTTGTATTCGACCCTTAAGGCCCCTGGCTTGTATTATGATGCTTGTATGACTTATTTTATGTTTTAGAGTTGTGTTGTGATATCTTCCCGTCAGTCCCTGATCTTGATCATACACGTATGCGTGCATGATTAGTGTACGATTGAATCGGGGGCGTCACAAGTTGGTATCACAGCAGACTGCCTGTAGGAATCCCCCTTCCAACTCCTTAGCCGGACGCCTCGATTCAATCATACACTAATCATACACGCAAACGCATATACGATCAAGATCGAGGACTCACGGAAGATATCACAACACAACTCTAAAAATAAAATAAGTCATACAAGCATCATAATACAAGCCGGGGCCTCGAGGCTCGAATACAAGTGCTCGATCATAGACGAGTCGCCAGAAGAAACAATATCACGAGTACAAACATAAGTTAAACAAGTTTGCCTTAAGAAGGCTAGCACAAACCGGGATTCAAATCGAAGAGGTGCATGCCTCCCGCCTCGATTCTCCAAACTACTCCCCGGTCGCCGCCGCCGCCTGCACGTAGTAGTAGGCACCACCAGTAGTAGGAGTCGCCGCCGATGGTGGAGTCTCGCCCTGGTTCGCATCTGGTTGCACAACCGTAGAAGGGAAAGGGGAAAAGAGGGAGAAAAGCAACCGTGAGTACTCATCCAAAGTACTGCATGCAAGGAGCTACACTACATATGCATGGGTATATGTAAAGAGGCTATCTCGTGGACTGAATCTGCAGTAATGCCGTAAAGAGGGGATAACTAGTCCTGTCAAGACTAAGCTTCCGCAGCCTCCATCTTGCAAAGATGTAGAAGAGAGTAGATGGTAAGTTCACCAAGTATCATCGATAGCATAATCCTACCCGACGATCCTCTCCTCGCTGCCCTGTTAGAGAGCGATCACCGGTTATATCCGCACTTGGAAGGGTGTGTTTTATTAAGTATCCAGTTCTAGTTGTCATAAGGTCAAGGTACAACTCAAGTCGCCTCTTGTCAAGATCACGGCTATTCAATAGATAAGTTTTCATAGGGTGCACCACAAAACCCAACATGCTTGATCCCATTTGGCCGACACACTTTCCTCGGGTCATGCCCGCCTCGAAGATCGACACGTCCGAGCCCCACCTAGGCCAACAGAGAGGTCAAGACGCCGGTCTAAACCTAAGGGCACAGGGCTGGGCCCATCGCCTTAGCACACCAAGATGTTGCGGGCGGCCGAAGCGCACCTAGCCTAGCAAAGGTGCTCCAATCCAATCCACAGCCGCAGTCGCGACATCACGAAGGCTTCTACCGATACCACGATGTCGAAGTGCCCATAACTTTCCCACGTGAGTTGGTCACAGATAGACCAAATGGACAGACTCAGATCAAATACCAAGAACTCGTTAAGCGTGTTATTTTGAAGTATCCGCGGACTCCGACCAGGGCTAGGCCCACCTCTCTCCTAGGTGGTCTCCACCTGCCCTGCCGCCTCCCACAAAGTAACGATGGGGCCGTCAGGAACCCAGGCCCACCTCTACCGGATGGAGCCACCTGTCCTTTCAGCCCCTCATCACAATCACTTGCGGGTACTCAATGAGCTGACCCGACTTTAGTCACCACATTTGACATGTATATAAAGTATATAGTATATACCGTGACCACCTCCCTAGTGATCACGGCCCAAAGAGTATAGCATGGCGATTTGACAAGAGAGTAGGGCCACCGATGGAACACTAGCATCTTATACTAAGCAGAGGGATATCGTAAGGGTAACAATCAGAAACAATGACCGGCTATGCAGCGTAATAGGATTAACCGAAGTAACAATATGCTACACTACTCTAATGCAAGCAGTATAGAGCAGAATAGGCGATATCTGGTGATCAAGGGGGGAGGGGCTTGCCTGGTTGCTCTCGCAAGAAGGAGGGGTCGTCAACACCGTATTCGAACTGGGGGTCGCCGGCAGTCTCGGGGTCTACCGGAAAGAAGTAACAGAAGGGGAACACAATAAATAACAGAGCACCAAAGCATCACAAAGCGTAACATGGCAATACGCGGTGCTAGGTGTGCCCTAATGCGGTAGTAGGTGATACCGACGAAGGGGGAAAACATTCTGGAAAGTATCCCCGGTGTTTCGCGTTTGCGGACAGATGAACAGGAGGGGGAAAGTTGCGAGTTCGATAGGTTAGGGATGTGTCGCAGACGAACGGGCGGCGTATCCGGATTCGTCTCGTCGTTCTGAGCAACTTTCATGTATAAAGTATTTTCATCTGAGCTACGGCTATGGTTTATTTTATATTAATTTAAAAAGTATTTAATCATTTTCTAGATTATTATTACTAAATTAATTCAAAATGGCATTACTGCATCAGTATGATGTCAGCTTGACATCATCAGTCAACAGAGGTGTTGACTGGGTCAAGCTGACGTGTGGGTCCCATATGTCATTGACTTAGGTGAACTAAACATGTTAATTAGCTTAATTACATTGATTAGGTTAACTAATTTTAGTTAGCTTAGCTAAACAATATTAATTAACTTAATTAATCCAGTAATTAATTAATTTTTATTTATTTATTTATTTTATTAACTTCTTCTTTTTTAATATCATTCCAGGGGCGTGGGCCCCTCGTGTCATTGGCCCATGGCCAAAGTGGGTTCGGGCGCTACGGGCGAAGCCCCAAACCGATTGGGCGCTGGCCCAGGCGAACGGTGGGCGGGAGGGGCGCCGGCGACGGGCGCAGGCCAGCACGAGGTTGCGGCGGCAGGGCGGTGCGTGGCAGGGTGGGAGCAGGGGGAACAACGGCACGACAGTGGGGGGCTACGGCCATGGTCGGGCGCCAGGTGCAGACTGAGCCGGCGAGGTCAGAAGCGGAGCGGGGGCACGGCGAGCTGGACGGGGCGAGCGGACGCGTTCACGAGGAGGGACGAGCAAAGGCGGGAGCGCCATCACGCGCGCAGTCGACGCGGGCGGCGGGCGACGCACAGGAGCAGCAGGGGCGAGGGCCGCCACGGTAAGGCACTAGGCGGGGGAAGGAGGACCGGGGTGCTCACCATCCGTTGGAGGGAAGGGGCGTCGAGGCGCGATGGCGACCGGTGGGGAGGAGGACGAGGAGGCGATCCGGCAACGACGACGGGGCAGCGTCGAGGCGCGATGGCGACCGGTGGGGAGGGGGACGGCGATGGAGACGGGGCGGCGTTCTCCAGGGTTGGTGTAGGGGCGGGAGGGCGTCGCGGCGAGGGGGGTCTCCGGCGTAGTGGCCGCGGGGATCGGCGGCGGCGTTCGTGCCCCGATCCAGATCGGATCGAGTGGGCAGAGGGAGAGGGCGAACGAGTGGGGGGGGAGTGGGGTTGTCGGTTAGGGTTTCTGGGAGTGGGGGAGGCCTATGTAGGCTAGAAGGGTGGGCCGGCCTGGCTGGGCCATGGCCTAGTTGGGCCAAGGGTTCCAGTGGGGGAGGGGGACTTTGTCTCCCCTATTTTATTTAATTTGGGAATTTGTTTTATTTATTTTGTTTTCTGTTTAATTTTAAATTTTAATACATTAGTTTTATAAAATACATTAGTTGTACCTAAATTAGTATTAACAAATATGCCACCACCACAATTAACTTGGCACCTAAAATAAATTAGTTTGTAATTGTTTTTATTTTAAAAGCTTTTAAATAATTTTGAAAAGTGTGGTCACTTCACCAAAATAATGTATGGATTATTTTCCGCAAACCGAATATTTCAGTTTTAACGTTCGAAAACTTTTGATGTTTGCCATTAACTCAAATTTGAATTTAAATCGTTTTGAACTAACGCGAGATTAGCAATAGTAATCATGGTGACGTGGCATCATTAACATGAGAATACTGTAGTCTAATTATCCGGGCACCACAATTCTCCTCCACTACAAGAAATCTCGTCCCGAGATTTAAGCGGTGGAGTAAGGGGGGAAAGTGCTGGTAGCGAAAACCTAACGAGTCTTCTCGGTCTTGGCTGCCCTTTCGAAGAGGTTGATCCCTTTCGTTGATGTATTCATTTCTCTGCTTCAAGTCACCATGATCAAGTCGTCATCCTTTCTTCGGGATCTCCATCGTCCTACGAACGCGGCAAAGGGGAAAAAACTCCGGAAGAACGTATCTCCACAAAGTTGGGCATCTGACGGTGAACTCAACGGGAAATACACGAGGTACCCCACGAGTTGTATTTCAGTGAATTCGTTGATTGCAATATACGATGGTACCAAAGTTCCAAACGGGTAGGCAGTCATTCGATGACTGAACAAGGTGCGAAAGGGGTCCAGGGCAACGAGACTAAGTATTGCGTCTGATACCAAAATAGATCACTAGGAAGGTGGCCCGTGAATTACATTTGAGGCCACGTGCGAGGAATAACTTTGGAAACCGGGGGTTGTACAGGAGTCAGGTTTCGATCCTGTGGAACTATGGGTTATGGGCCCACCATTTGGTTTTAAACATAGAAAGAGCTGTGACATCTTGCATGGTTAAAATAGCAAGGTATGTCAGAGGATAGCCGATCAGTTATGTTGGCAACAACATTGGTACCATGGGCGAGGGACGAACAGAACCATTTTCCCGCTCGTTGAACAAGGCGGACCAATAGGCAAAGTTCTCATCCATCGGTGGTTACCAGAATGTCATCAACAATAGAAACAGGGTCTTTCTGACAGAATTGTACACCGAGGTGTTTACAAAAGCAAGAGAATATTACTGCTTAGATCATATAAATCACAAGAAAGGTTAAACCAAACAATGGAAAGGAAAATATGATTATCAGATTTAAATAGAACAATGGAAAGGAAAATGTCTTTCATATATTGCAAGGGTATATCCTTCCCAAAGACAAGCAGAGCATGATATCCATGACAGGATATAATGTAGAAAACTCTTTAGATAAGGTGAGAGAAATTTCATGACATTACCCATACAACGGTGTTAGGGTAATTGATAAAGAAAAGATAGCATTTTGCTTCAAATGTTCTTATTAAAGATCGAAGTAACATAGACATGCTTAGAGATAGCATTGACAAGGTCTTCAAGCAAAGGTCAGACCTTGGATACACAAAGGATCCATCATGAAAAACTTATTAAACAAGTCATTCAATTTCCTCATGGAAGAATGGTTAACCTTGTTAAAAAGGAAACTATAACACTAGGTCCTCCGGTCGGGTGTGCTAGGCATGACATCGCCTTACCGTGTTATAAGAGGACCAATGTTATAACTCTTGAAAGTATGTTCCAACCATCATATCTGAATGAGATTCAGATCTGATTGGTGTTGGGATACCTTAGGCTCAGGATGCCTGAGAAGAAAAGGTGCGACACAAATTAATGAGGTGACATCGTAAGACTCTCGGGGAACGAACTATGGAAGAGAGTTCCAAAACAAGAGTTCATGATTAAATCAAGGAGAGGATGAGGAGGTGGCTGATGGTCTCAGCGACAATTCATCGAGATTTCCAAAATATGGATCTCCAACAATTATGTGAACAAGGGGATAACATTTGCCAGACCAAGTGATATAATTATGTATGCTCGAGGAAAGCATACACAACTAATAATTGGTTGAAAGGTGCACCCAAGATATGGGCTTAGGTAGCACGATCAATGTTAAAATGGTGATTCGATAACCAATGGTCTGAGAATGAAATATCGACCACTAGCTTCAAAGCAATAGGTTAGCTAGAAGTATAGAATCCAAGCAACATCATTCACTTGTTGGTATCCCGGTTAGAATCAACACGGGGACCAAGAAAGAATGGTGTTTATGAGAAGTATCACTATACCAAGAATTTTTAAGAGGTGGAGTAATCCTCACGACATTTTGTCATAAAGATGGTAATACTCCAAGCTAAAGAAGAACAAATGTTGGATAGCAAGGATCTCAAGGTATAACACGAAACACGAACAAGTTTGTGTTGAACGGAAGGAAATAAAGTGGTCGATGATAACACCAATCATCGAGGGCAAGGATGGTATTTCTCATCGTGAATTCAATAGATCTCTTGGAAGAGCTCAGAATGTTGATGATATTCACGTCACATTTGTCGCAAGAGTTCATGAAGATGTAATCGATCGGCGACGATATCAAGTCAAAGTAATGATGAAGTGAAAGGTTATTGCAACCAAGGGTACGACACAAACTCGAAATCATGTTTGTTGTTCAAGAAGAAATTATATGACGAGGAAGATGGGCATAAGCTTAGCTCATCGTCAAAAATTTTGCTACGAGGAGAAGGGACAGGTAGCACAATTAAAATTTAGTACGATAATGATATAGCCGATCAGGCTTGGTATGACTTGAAGGGTTAATAAACTTGTAAGCAACGAAAATCACTTAGAGTTATTGAATCGGAGTGCGGACTCGATTCACTATTCGGTGTTCTTGGTTGGCAACAACCCCGAACCCAAGAAAATTGGAACCAGTGAGAAATAACAGTTGATGAAGAACCCATAAGAAGTTATGCAGTTCCATAATATTCTCGAGATACCATAGGGGAATACTCGAAGGTTGAGCAGAATCGAGGTTGGGCAGGCACATTGATCTGCATAAGACAAGCGATTTAACTTGTCCGAGAAATGGGACCAAAGAAAAACAATCATGGTCGGAACCACGGTTGCAAAGGACCAAGCATAGATAAGAGAAGAAGTTATCACAAGGGGATTATTATTACTACAAGAAGCTTCCATGATAAGTTCCACCTCGTGTCCATGGGCATGAACACAAAGTTCAAGGTCGACTCCCACTTCTCCAAAGCATAACCTTACATTCACTTCTCGTTTCGATAATGGCATTAGTGTTGAAAGTTTTACCTGGTGAAATATTAGATGAGTATGACCCGTGAACACTTCCGAGTTCACACATATTAAGGAAGGCATAGGTTCAACCCATCGGGGCTTCTTAGAACATATACCATGAACTTCAGGAGTAAATAACACAAGCTCAAAAGTAGAGCATGGTTGACAAAAGTAGAGGATACAATTTACCAAAGGCATTATGTATCGGGTAAAGAACTCTTAAGAATTTTGGTTGTGAAGGACACTGTCGGATAATAACCCGGCAATGGGTACGGCGGTCCACAACGGGGCTGATGTGAGGATCGACACACAACCAGAGGAAGTAACAGTGCAAAGGAATTGGATTATAGAAACAACTCACTAATCCAGAGCTCAAATGCAAAGGAATTATGATTTTCAAATCAAGGGATCAGAAGCAATGTTCTGATTAGGGATGGATAAGTTGAATAGCCTTAAGGGTACAATCAACGGCAATTAGATTGGTTGAGAACCAGCTCATGTTTAAAATGTTGTCTGAGCCGGGAAGATAATCTAAAAGGATCAACTGATGATTGCGTGCATTCGCACTCATGTTGAATCAATAGGATCAAAATGACGGAGCCTAAGGATACTAAAAAATATTCCAGACATATGGAAAGCATCCATCATGGAAGCAGACAAGTATTGCAGAGCAATAAGCTACTAAGGATGTTTGGAGGATCGAATAGTATTTCGAAGACCATTGTGAAACACATGAACAACTGGGGGATGAGCGGATACTCGATAAGTGCGAGAATTATCCGGAGGGGTATTCAGGTGACAAAGAACAGCAAGGCAGTAAGCTCAAAGGATTATGGAAACAACGACGAGTATTTCGGGGTATCTTGTAATAACAAGACCAATTGGGGAATGATAGTATGAATGGCAAGTGTATGCAGTTTTCATAGGGGTTGACGGTGGAAGGAAATCGCAGATGCGATGGCACAAAGACTTGAGAGAACATTGTAGAGTAACTTCAGCATCTTCTAGTGTAGCAGGCGATCTGAATTGAGGGGCTCTCCGGGAGAAAGTATTTTCGAGAATCTAAAGTTAGTTTTGTTTTTGGCAAAATCATTTAACTCGAATAGAAGAGAGATCAGAGTCCCAGAGTATAGGTTGAGGAATAAAAGATCCTAATACCACCCAATGGCGACGTGGGCCCATGGGCCGCACAGCCATGTTAGTAAAATAGTTTTCATCGACTAGACTCAACTTGGGCCAAGGAATTTGGAAGGGGGATTCCTACAGGCAGTCGGCTCTGGTACCAACTTGTGACGCCGCCGATTTAATCGTACACTAATCATACACGCAAACGTGTATGATCAAGATCAGGGACTCGCGGGAAGATATCACAACACAACTCTAAAAATAAAATAAGTCATACAAGCATCATAATACAAGCCAGGGGCCTCGAGGGCTCGAATACAAGTGCTCGATCATAGGCGAGTCAGCGAAGCAACAATATCTGAGTACGTACATAAGTTAAACAAGTTTGCCTTAAGAAGGCTAGCACAAACTGGGATTCAAATCGAAGAGGCGCAGGCCTCCTGCAGGATTCTCCTAAACTACTCCCAGTCGTAAATCGCCGCCCTGCACGTAGTAGTAGGCACCACCGGTGTAGTAGGAGTCGCCGCCGACAGTGGCGTCGCTCTGGGCTCCGGCATCTGGTTGCGACAACCAGGTAGAAGGGAAAGGGGGAAAAGAGGGAGAAATGCAACCGTGAGTACTCATCCAAAGTACTCGCAAGCAAGGAGCTACACTACATATACATGGGTATATGTGTAAAGAGGCTATCTCGTTGAACTGAACTGTAGAATGCCAGAAAGAGGGGGATAACAAGTCCTGTCGAAGACTACGCTTCTGGCAGCCTCCATCTTGCGGCGTGTAGAAGAGAGTAGATGGTAAGTTCACCAAGTATCATCGCATAGCATAATCCTACCCGGCGATCCTCTCCTCGCTGCCCTATTAGAGAGCGATCACCGGGTTATATCTGGCACTTGGAAGGGTGTGTTTTATTAAGTATCCAGTTCTAGTTGTCATAAGGTCAAGGTACAACTCCAAGTCATCCTGTTACCGAAGATCACGGCTATTCGAATAGATAAACTTCCCTGCAGGGGTGCACCACATAACCCAACATGCTTGATCCCATTTGGCCGGACACACTTTCCTGGGTCATGCCCGGCCTCGGAAGATCAACACGTCGTAGCCCCACCTAGGCCAACAGAGAGGTCAGCATGCCGGTCTAAACCTAAGTGCACAGGGGTCTGGACCCATCGCCCTTACACTACTAGGGAAAAGGCTAGCAGCAGCGCGGGTTTTAGGTGTATCGATGAGCTGGGTGGGCGCTACTAATAAAGCGCCGCAGCTAACATATAGCAATGGCGCGTGGACACCGGTGCTCTTGCTACACAAGTGTAGCAGCAGCTGTTTCTTTGGGAGCATGCTATCGCTAGTAGCTCCAATACCCTTTGCAAAGAACGCTAGTGCTATATCGGTCTTGCTGCTAACTTCTATACACTCGCTCTCGCTAATTTAACAGGTTTTTGTTTTTTGGGCATATTTGTTTTGTATTTGAACATGCTTTATAGAAGAATCTTTAGCACATAGAAATGTCATCATGATACACATACAAATGCCTGCGAGACCACGAATATAATCATAGCATATACAAACAAATAGTCTCATCATAATCATCATCCAACACAAAGTGGTCTCTCGTCATCATCTCGAAAATAGCGATACAAGTCCTTGATTACTTGCAAATACATCGTCATCCATCTAAGCAATGGTATACGCGAGAAGAGCTATCACTTTGAGTACATGAGTTCGTATCCCTCTCTCGCATTAGCGTGAACCTAAACTAACTATTGCTCGTCGCTCGAGCGGAAACCGGCAACACTGGGCCTCGACACTCCGGCCACTCATCGATATATACTCCTGGCATAGCACTTCTTCGCCATCGATGATCTATGCACCTGCATCGTCACATGAGTCAATGATATGCAACATATATAGTTGAGCAACAGAAAGAGACAGACTTGACAAAAATAGAAACAACATATCATAAGCATAAATAACAAAGTTCATCGTACCCAAAATGCCCTAACTAGAGTGATCTTCGCTAGTCGAGGAGGAGGACGGTTTAATTACATCACAAATAAAGTTTCACTGCGCATAACTCAAAGTTTTTTCATATGGAAAGTATGGACTAAACACACACATTATCATATATCGACAATCACTCCAACATGTCGTGCCATCCATCGAGGTCAGGGAGATAGTCCCCGAGCTTAGTGAAAGGTTTCATGTCGACACGCTGAGAGGCTATCCATGTTCGGACGTCTTCCCGCGACATTTGTCCTTCTCCATAGAACATCCCTGTTTTTCCGACGACCTCTTTCATGATGATTTGGGCAAGTTCGCGCTGGATGTTATAGAACTCAGCTCGAAGTCGATGATCCTCGATATCTCCTATGTCCTTTGCCCATTGCGTAATATGGGCATCGCCAGATGTAGGTGACATTTGAAGGTTCGGTGATCCCGTCGCACTCCAAAGATGTGGTGTAGGACATAGAATCCATCATTAAGAGAATCGTTCGTTTCTTTGGATGCAGCGAAGTCGGTCTTATGGCGGCGGCCCTACTGCCCTTCTCTTCTTGTCCCTAACCTCTCCACCCCTTGCTTGGTAGTAAAACATAGCACTGTCGAGAACATCTTTGATGTGGGTGTAATCCTTTTTGTGAATGTTCTTCGATGAGTCCAAGTAAAGAGCGTGGGAGAATCGGGGGTAGAGGATGATGAGGACGGCGCGCCCGCCGCTGCGCAAAATAAGTACACCTCAAATTAATTAGCCTCCACCGTGCAAATGAATTATTGAAATCGAAGGAAGGATAGCAGCGCGGATGACTTACATGGGATGATAAGGCACGAGAATCGCCTCCTTGTCCTTATTGGCGAGCATGAAACCGACAATGTAATCCCTCGGCGATTCACGATGCTCGCATGACTCCCAAGAAGCTCGTGCATGTAGTGCGGGTCAGCGACACGTATATGACGTATCTGCTCAACCCCAATGATGTAGTTCATGTGCAAGGCATAAAGGCGCATAAACGTAAAATCCAGCTTCTTCACGTGAAACATGTCTCAAATCGGAGGAAGAACTTATCCGCAGGAAGCCGCCGACGCACGACATTTGCCGCGAACGTTAACCACGTCATATGGGTATCCCGGATCTTCGGCGATGAGGCATTTCTCTACCCGCAGACATCGTCATGAAGTCTCCTTAGATCGCCGAATCTGGCCCGTAAGCGCTGTTGCAGGTAGGATTGGTTGACCGGGATATGCCATTTATCCACATCGGGATATCTATACTGATCTGGCCGAGGCTGCCGAGGCGGCTGGATCATAGAATCAGCTTTTTTGCCTTTCCTCGCTCTCTTCCTAGACTTCTTTACTATCGGAAGGTCGTCAATAATACGTTGAGACGGTATTTCAGGCAACGACTCATGACGCCCAAATCCTGAGGAGGCGCCAGTATAGACATACTGTTCAGGGCCATCGTCATCCTCATCCTCATCCATGGCGACGTCATCAGTGACTAATGGAGCCTCCTCCTTACCCCGTCCGCTATCACCCAACCCGACACCCGACGCTAATTGGGTAGGTGGGGTGTTGATGTTCATACCTTGCTGAGGCTGTGTGCTTGTGGGTGTGCTCCGCCGCCTCGAGGCGAAGCGAGACTCTTTAGCCACAACAGACCCACCCATTCAACAATCACCAAGCCGCGCGTGTCTCCTCGTCATCCACCAAAGAGTGTCGGAGGAGGCAAATTCTCGTGGCCGTTCGACATCGCCATGGAAATCTTGAAGACGTTAGGGGATCGGCGGCTGTGGAACAATGGTTCCTTCGGCTTCATTATCGTCGCCTTCCCCATGGCCACCTTCGTCGCCGATAGTGTACAATATGGTGCACGGGTTTCGCGGCCTGCAAAGAAAAAGTCTGCGACGTGAGACATCCGAAAACAACGAAACGGGAGATTATACATTTATGTTGAAGGGGCGGTGTGACAGATACCGTGATGGCGCCGAGCTCAGCCAAAGATGAAGCACCGCCGAGCACGCCCAAAGGGAGCAGTGCGGGGAGCAAAAGGGAGCCGTGCGGGAGCAAAAGGGAGCAGTGCGGGAGCAGGTGCTCCCAAGAAGTCAGCAAGGGAAAGTCCTCGCATTTTTCTGGATTTTCCTTGTCCAAGTGATAACGCCCGTCACCAAGGAAGTAGACAAATCTGCAAGCACCTATTTTGCGGCAGCTACCGCTATTGCGATCGTATGCGAGATGATTTCTTCTCAACCGCAATCTCGACCTTCTTGTCGATGTTTTCTTGATTAACCTCTGTCTTTCCTTTCTCTCCTCCGTGGTCTCACGGTAGTACTTCTTCCACGTGGCGCCGTCTCCGACACCGCACGCCGGCGTCCATACGACGGTCGAGTATCCACCGTTGTCGTTTCAATATGTTCAACGCCGGTTGAATGGAGTGTCCCACTTGGGCCTCGCCAATGCCTCGACGGCGAAGTCTTTCGCCGCAATCCGTGCTGCTCTCTCGCAAAAGGCACAAGATCGTTTACAAATATGACTAACGTGTGCAAATGAATTGATCGAAACTAAAATTACCAGCAGTCTCATGAACTCCGTAATGACCGGTGTTGTCTCGTAAACATTCTTCACTGGGTCCCAACGTGCGGGCCCTCGGGGCGTCACGCTCCTGCGGACGGTGAAATCCGCCAAAAGTGCAGGATGCCCGGACTCACGGCTTCGCGTCCTCCTTGGCCCATTTGGACCTCTTTCCGCCGTAACCACGGCTTCCGAGGTGGTGGCTCCCAATGTTCCTCTTTTGAAGCCCCTTCATGTACTTAGACTTTTTGGCAGCTTCGCCTCGCAAGCCTCCTTGAATATTTGAAACTGCTCTTCCGTGATTGTCGATTATCCTTTACAATCTCGGAGTAGGGTTCCGTCGTTGATCTTTGCTTTCACTCTATTTTTCCAGCGCCAAGCGTCGCTAAACTTGGTCATGGCGTGTTTGTTTATCTTCTTCATTGTGGGTCCTCGCCGGATCTTCATAATCCTTCTCATTCCGGCCCAGAACAAGAATAGCTGGTGAAACTTCTTTAGGAGGGAGCTCCTCATATTTTCTATCTTCTGTAGTTTCTCATCATTGATGGTGGCGGTTGTCCGCACGATGCAGCCAATTTGATTGCCGTGGCACGCGCGCGCTTCCTCGGTCGCCTTTGGCTCAAAATTGCCGTCGTCCATCTCCGTGACCACCAGTATAGTAGTCCTGAGTTTGTTAGGAACCCGTTGCCTCTTTGCTTTCGGTTCTACACCGGCTCCGCTCACCGAGGTAGCACCTGTCTCAGCGCCGGTCTCGATGTCGGTCTGAATCTCAGCGTCGTTCTCAGTCTCAGCACCGGTCTGCGTGTCGGTCTCAGTCCCTGATGCCACCGGTGGGCCCAGCAACAACATTGGTTGATCGTCGATACGACTAAAATATTCGTCTGCCGCAAGGTAGACGTCGTCGCAATCACCAGAACCCTGTCCTTCATCGTTGCTAGCCATGTTTCCTATGATTAAATCTACTCAATTAATTCTAGACCTAACAAAATGAATAATGACATAAAAAAGGACTATTGTTTTGCAGGAATGTTGACTCTTTCCTGGTGCGGCAAATCCCGGGCACTCGATATGTCCTAGTTTGTAGCACAAGTCATGCCGAAATTCAAGGAAAATTTCGGCATGACCTTTGCTAAAAAGTGGACAAATCGAGAACCTGAAATTTGCTTTAACAGAAATGAATCAACATTCCGCAAAACATAGGCCACTCAACATCATTCACAGAAACAACAAAGCCACTTGGGCACAATCGAACAACTTCAATGAAAAGATATAACATGACCACTTCAATGAAAAATAAAATTTGCGTAAATTCTTTTCCTTGAAAATAGTGGTCTTTTCAAAAATCAAAAACCTTTGCAAAATGACCTCACTAAAAACTTCTCTGCCTAGGACAGAACCCAAATTATGTTGATCAAGCTATTCCTCTCTCTCACACAAACACACATTATTATCTCTAACCTGCCTAGGACAGAACCCAATTAAATTGCAAAGGAACTACATTTCTCTAACCCTTCTGACCTAATGCTCTAAAATAAAATTCCTCTAACCTAGCCAACCTAATTAACCTAGCTTGTTAATCCAACGAACCTAATTAACCTACCTATTTAACCTAGTTAGTTAATCTAGTTTACCTAGATAATTAACCCTAATTAAACTAGTTAACGCAGCTAGTTCTCTATCAAAGCCCAAAATAAAATTTTGCACTAATTAACCTAGATAATTAACCTAATTAAACTAGTTAACCTGACTAGTTCTCTGTCAAAGCCCTAACTAAATTTTTGCACTAACCTAGATAATTAACCTAATTAAACTAGTTAACCTAACTACTTCTCTGTCAAAGCCCTAACTAAATTTTTGCCCTAACCTAGATAATTAACCTAATTAAACTAGCTAATCTATGCATTAGAGAGATAGGAGGGGTGGGGGCTTACAGAGGATGGCTCCGGTGGTGGCGATGGAGGCAGTGGTGGCGAGGGAGGCAGGGGTGTCTCCGGTGACGGCGAGGGAGGCAGTTGTGGCGAGGAAGGATCCGGTGGCGTCGACAGCGGCTCCGGTGGCGTTGACGAGGCCGCGCGGCTCCGTGGCGTTGGGGGCGGCTCCGGTGGCGTCGACGGTGCACGGCTCTGGTGGCGTCGACGTCGGTACGAGACGGCCGCGAAGTCGGGCGATGGCGAATCGGGGAGACGGCGGCGCGCGGGGTGGGTTGAGGGATTTGGGGGAGAAGTGGTGGCCGGGGGGAAACGGTTTTTTGGTTAAGTCAAACTTAGCGGTAGCGCGTTTGGCAAAACGCGCTATAGCTAATATAGCTACAGCGGTTTTTACAAAACGTGATGCTGCTATAGCTATGTAATTTTCTTCCTTTTTTAATTTCCTTTTCTGTTTCTATAGCGGGGGTCTAGGACACGCGCTGCAGCTACGTTAGCTACAGCGCCTCTTACAAACACACGCTGCTGCTATGCCTTCCTCCGTTTTTTCGCTTTTTCATTTATTTTGCTTTACATTTTATTTTTTTCCTTTCTCCTTTTTCTATTTCTTTCATTTTCATTTACTTTTCTATTTGTTTTTCATCTTATTTTACTTCCGTTAGTAGTAGCGCTTTTCTTAGGAAGCCGCTGCTATATGCCGAAAAGCGAGAGCGCGTTTCTTCCAAGCCCGCTCATCGCTATGCGTAGCCTATCGTTCTAGCTACGGGAATATTAGTAGTAGCGCTTTGCTTCTACAGCGCTACTCGCTAAAGTTGTATCTGCAGCAGCAGTTTTTCTCAATCGCTCTCGCTATCTAGCACTAGCGCCCTTTTCTGACCCGCGCTGTTGCTAAATTTCTGTGTATAAGGTTTTCCCTAGTAGTGTTAGCACACCTGCACGTTGCATGGGCGGCCGGAAGCAGACCTAGCCTAGCAGGCGTTCTAGTCCAATCCGGCACGCGCCACTCTGTCGCTGACGTCACGAAGGCTTCGGCTGATACCACGACATCGAGTGCCCATAACTTTCCCACGTAGTTGGTTAGTGCGTATAGACCAAATGGCCAGACTCGGATAAAATACCAAGAGCTCGTTAAGCGTGTTATTTTTAAGTATCCGCGGACTCCGACCAGGGCAAGGCCCACCTCTCTCCTAGGTGGTCTCAACCTGCCCTGCCGCTCCGCCACAAAAGTAACGATCGGGGCCATCGAGAACCCAGGCCCACCTCTACGGATGGAGCCACCCGTCCTTTCAGCCCCGATCGAATCACTTGCGGTACTCAACGAGCTGACCCGACTTTAGTCACCACATGTGTCATGTATATAAAGTATATAGTATATACCGTGACCACCTCCCTAGTGATCACGGCCCGAAGAGTATAGCATGGCGAGACGGACAAGAGAGTAGGGCCACCGATGGAACACTAGCATCTTATACTAAGCGAGGGATAGCGGTAAGGGTAACAAGCAGTAGTAACAATGACAAAGCTATGCAGCGAGAATAGGATTAACCGAAAGCGAGAACATGCTACACTACTCTAATGCAAGCAGTATAGAGAAGAATAGGCGCTATCTGGTGATCAAGGAGGGGGCTTGCCTGGTTGCTCGCAAGAACGAGGGTCGTCAACACCATAGTCGAATCGGGGTCGCCGCGTCTCGGGTCTCTAGGAAAGAAGTAGCGGAAGGGGAACACAATAAATAACAGAGCAATCAAAGCATCACAAAGCTTAACATGGCAATACGCGGTGCTAGGTGTGCCCTAACGCGGTAGTAGGTGATACCGACGAAGGGGAAAAACATCCGGGAAAGTAATCCCAGTGTTTCGCGTTTGCGGACAGGTGAACCGGAGGAGGAAAGTTGCGAGTTCGATAGGTTAGGGATGTGTCTTGGACAAACGGGCGACGTATCCGGATTCGTCTCTTCGTTCTGAGCAACTTTCATGTATAAAGTATTTTCATCCGAGCTACGGTTTATTTTATATTAATTTAAAAATGATTTAATCATTTTCTAGATTATTATTACTAAATTAATTCAAAATGGCATTACTGCATCAGTATGACGCCAGCTTGACATCATCAGTCAACAGAGGTGTTGACTGGGTCAAGCTGACGTGTGGGTCCCATATGTCATTGACTTAGGTTAACTAAACATGTTAATTAGCTTAATTACATTGATTAGGTTAACTAATTTTAGTTAGCTTAGCTAAACAGTATAATTAACTTAATTAATCCAGTAATTAATTAATTTTTATTTATTTTATTTATTTTATTAACTTCTTCTTTTTTAATATCGTTCCAGGGGCGTGGGCCCCTCGTGTCATTGGCCCATGGCCAAAGTGGGTTCGGGCGCTACTGGCGAAGCCCCAACCCGATTGGGCGCCGAGCCGAGCGAGCAGTGGGAGGCGCCCGGACGGGCGCAGGCGCGAGGTTGCGGCGGCAGGCGATCGTGGCGAGGTGGGAGCAGGGGAACGACGCGATAGTGGGGCTACGGCCATGGCCGGGCGCCAGTGCATGAGCAGGCGGGCGAGGTCGAGGCGGAGCGGGGCACGGCGAGCTGGGCGGAGCAAGCGGGCGCTTCACGAGGAGGGAGCAAAAGCGGGGGAGCCGTCAGCACTTGGTCAGCGCGATCGTGAAGCGCGACGATAGGGACGGCAGAGAGCGAGGCCCGCGCGGTAAGGCACTAGGCGGGGAAGGAGGACCGGGTCCTCACCGCTCGTTGGAGGGAAGGCGTCGAGCGCGATGGCGATCGGTGGGAGGAGGACGAGGAGGCGATCCGGCGGCACGACGGCGAGCGCCGTCGGCGCGATGGCGACCGTGGGGAGGGGGACGGCGATGGCGACGGGACGGCGTTCTCCAGGGTTGGCGTAGGGGCGGGAGGGCGTCGCGGCGAGGGGGTCTCCGGCGTAGTGGCCGCGGGGATCGGCGGCGGCGTTCGTCCCCCGATCCAGATCGGGTCGGGTGGGGAGAGGGAGAGGGCGAACGAGTGGGGGGGGTGGGGTTGTCGGTTAGGGTTTCTGGGAGTGGGGGGAGGCCTATGTAGGCCAGAGGGGTGGGCGGCCTTCTTTGGGCCATGGCCCAGTTGGGCCAAGGGGTCCAGTGGGGGAGGGGTCTTTGTCTCCCCTATTTTATTTAATTTTGGATTTTGTTTTATTTATTTTCTTTTCTGTTTAATTTTAAATTTTAATACATTAGTTTTATAAAATACATTAGTTGTACCTAAATTAGTATTAACAAATATGCCACCACCACAATTAACTTGGCACCTAAAATAAATTAGTTTGTATTTGTTTATTATTTTAAAAGCATTTAAATAATTGTTCTCACTGCGTTTTATTCATTTTAGAGTATTTAAACAATTTTTAAAAGTGTGGTCACTTCACCAAAATAATGTATGGATTATTTTCCGCAAACTGAAAATTTCAGTTTTAACGTTTGAAAACTTTTGATGTTTGCCATTAACTCAAATTTGAATTTAAATTGTCTTGAACTAACGCGAGATTAGCAACAGTAATCGTGGTGACGTGGAATCATTAACGTGGGAATACTGTAGTCTAATTATCCGGGCGTCACATTGGCCGAAGTTGAGTCTAGTCACTGAAAAACTTTTACTAACATGGCTGTGTGGCTTACGGGCCCACGTCGCCATTGGGTGATATTAGGATCTTTTTATTCCTCGACCTATACTCTGGGACTCTGATCTCTCTCCTATTCAGGTTTAATTAATGGATTTACTAAAATCTAACTTTAGGTTCTCGAAAATACTTTCTCCCGGAGAGCCTCTTCAGTCCATATGATCGCCGGCTGCACCAGAAGATTTCGAAGATACTCTCTGATATTCTCTCGAGACCTTGTGCCCGTTGCTTTTGCAATTCCCTACCACCGAAATATCCTATGGATAAATACTTACACCTGTCGTTCTTACTTTTATTCATAGTCGATCTTGTTATTACAAGATACCCCGAGAATACTTTGTGCCTACTGCCTTGCAGTTCTTTGCCACCTGAATACCCTTACGAATAATTTCTCGCACTTATCGAGTATCCGCTCATCCCCAGTTTATTCAAATAATTCACAAAAGTCTTTGAAATACTATTTGAACTTCCAAAAAAATCTTGAGCAGCCTATTGCTCTTGAAATTCTTGCTTGCTTGCATTATGGTTAATCCCATAAGTCTCGTAATCTGACATCCCTTGTCATTATCATTTGGGTCCATTGATTCAATATGTTGTGAATGCTCGCAACCCTCAATCACATCCTAAAATTCATCCTTCCAGCTTAGGCGTGAATTTAAGCATGAGCTGGATATCGACCAATCAAATTCCCATCGATTTTCCGCCTAAGCCTACTCGACTTATTCGCCCTTAATCAGAGCCCTTGCTCCTGATCCCTTGATTTGGAAATCTTAATTCCTTTGCCTTTGAGCTTTGAATTAGTTAGTTTGTTTCTATAATCCAAAGCCTTTGCTTTGTTTCATCCTGTGAGCGTGTGTCGATGCTCACATTAGCCACGTTATGGACCGTCAGATCTTTTGTTGAATTACCATCCGACAGTGTCCTTCACATACAAAAAACCTCGAGAAGTTCTTTCCCTGATACACAATGCCATTGGTAAATCCTATTCTCTGATTTGGCCAACCATGCTCTGCTTTCGAGCCCGTGTTATTTATCCTTTAGATTTGTGGTATATGTTCCTAAGATGCCCTCATGGGTTGAACCTATGCCTTCCCTAATTCATGTGAACCCGAAAGATTTCACGGGTCATACGTATCTGGTATTGCACCAGGTAAAAACTTTCAACAACTAATGTCATTTTCGAAATATGAGAGGTGGATGAAAGGTTATGCCTTGAACAAGTGGGAGTCGACCTTGAACCCTGTGTTCATGCCCATGGACACGATCTATACCTTATCATGGAAGCTTCTCTTTGATTCCGTTTCTCATGCAAGTTTGAGCATTTGTCTTCTGAAGAGCAATACCCTAGTCCAACCTCTACTTTGATCTATCGTCGAGTATTACCCCCGTGGTATCTCGAGATTATCATGGAACTGCATAACTTCTTATGAGTTCTTCATCAAGTGCTACATTCTCACTGATTCCAATTTTTCACGGGCTCTGAGTTATTAAACACTCAAAGACACCGATAACTGACTTGAGTCCGCACTGCGATTAAACAACTCTTGGTAACCTTCATTACTTACGAGTTTGAACTCGATCACGTCATTCCTAGCCTGCTTGGCTATATCCTTGTCGTACCGATTTTAACTGTGCTACTTGGTCTTTCTTCCCGGAGCAAAAATTTCGACGGTGAGCTAATCTTACGTCGATCTTCCTCGTCATATCATTTGTCCTTGAACAACAAGCTTGATTTCGAGTTTGTGTCGTACCCATGGTTTCAATAACTTTTCGCTTCATCATTCCGTTGACTTGATGTCAGCGCCGATCGGTTACATCTTCTTGAAACCTCTCGACAAATGTATCGTGATCATCATCAACATTCTGAGGTCTTCCAAGATATCAATTGAATTCATGATGAGAAATAACATCCTTGCCCTCGATGATTGGTGCTATCATCGACCACTTTATTGCCTTCTGTTCAATACAAACTTGTTCGTGTTTTGTGTATACCTTGAGATCCTTGCTATCCAGCATTTGTTCACCTTTACCTTGGAGTATTACCATATTTTGTGTCAAGAATGTCGTGAGAATTTCATCACCTCTTAAGAATTCTTGATACAGGTGATACTTCTTGCCATATCTATTCATTCCTTGGTCCCCGTGTTGTTTCTAACAGAAAAAAACCGACAATTGAACTTTGTTATGCGACTTCAAAACTTCTAGCAACCCTATTGCTTTGATGTTAATGGTCGATTTTTCATTCTTAGACCATTGGTTATCGAATCACCATTCTAACATTGATCATGCTACCTAAGTCCATATTTCGGGTGCACCTTTCAACCAATGTTTAACTGTGTATGTTTTCCTCGAGTATACCTCATTATACCATTTGATCTGACAAATGTTATCTCCTTGTTTACATAAGTGTGGAAATCCATCTTTTGAAAATCTCAATGAATTGTCGCTGAGTCAATCAGCCACCTCCTCACCTCTCCTTGATTTAATGATGAACTCTTGTTTTGGAACTCGCTCCCATAGTTCAATTCCCGAGAATCTTACAATGTCATCTCGACAATTTGTGTTGCACCTCTCTTCTGAGGCATCCTGAGTCTGAGGTATCCTAACACCAATCAGATCTGGATCTCGGTCAGATATGATGGTTGGGACATATTTCCAAGAGTTATAACATTGGTCCTTATATATCGATGAGGTGATGTCATGCCTATCACACCTGGCCGGAGGACTCGTTGTTATAGTTTCCTGTTTAGCAAGTTTAACCATTCTTCCATGAGGAAATTGTAAGACTTATTCTATAAGTTGTTCCTGATGGATCATTTGTGCATCCAAATTCTGACCCTTACCTGATAACCATGTCAATGCTATCTCGAAGCATGTGTGTGGTACTCCGATTTTCAATAAGAACATTTGAAGTACAATGCTAAATTTTCTTATCAATTATTTAAACACTGTTGTTTGGGTAATGTCATGAAATTCCTCTCCCCTTACCTAAAAGGGTTTTCTACGTTATATCCCGTCATGGATATCATGCTCTGCTTGCCCTTGGGAAGGATATACCCCTGAAATATGTGTTGAAACACATTTTCCTTTCCATTGCTCTGTTTAATTTGATAATCATATTATCCTTTTCATTGTTTGGTTTAACCATTCTTGAGGTCTATATGATCTAAGTAGTAATATTATCCTGCTTATGTAAACACCTCGGTGTACAATTCTGTCAGCTAGACCCTGTTACTATTGTTGTTGACATTCCAGTAGCCATCGATGGACGAGAACTTTGCCTACTGGTCCGCCTCGTTCAACGAGCAGGAAAATGGTTCTCTTCGTCCCTCGCCCTTGGTACCGATGTTGTTGCCGACATAACTGGCATGCTACTCTTTGACATGCCTTGCTATCATGACCGTGCAAGATGTCATTGCTCCTATTTTTAACCCACATGGTGGGCCCATAACCCACAGTTCCACAGGATCGAAACCTGACTCTCCTGTACACCCTATTGTCAAAGTTATTCCTCGCGCTTGACTTTGTACATAATTCACGGGCCACCTGTCTATTGATCTATTCTGGTATAAGACACAATACTTATTCCCGATTGCTTTGAGCCCCTTTCACGCCATGTTTCACGCATCGAGAAGAGCAACCAAGATTGAGAACACTCGCTAGAAATTCGTAACCAGAACCTTCTCCCTCTACTCCGCCTCTTAATTCTCGGGACGAGATTTCTTGTAGTGGAGGAGATTTGTGACGCCCGGATAATTAAGCTACAGTAGTCCCACGCTAATGGTGCCATGTCACCATGGTTACTGTTGTTAACCTCGTGATGATTCGAAACCCTTTCAAAATTCAAATTCAAATTAATGTCGACAGTAAAAGTTTTCAAAAGTTAAAACAAAAATGTTCGGGAGGTGCCATATTTTTCATATATAAATATGGTGCAATAAACACATTTTTATAAAATGCCGAGATATTTTATAGTGGATGGAAACAACAAAGCAGTAAATAAAAAGAAAAGTAAAACGAAACAAAACAAACAAAAAAATGGGAAAAGATAAAGCACCCCACCCCACTAGGCTCCAGCCCAGCAGGCCACTAGCCCAACTGGGAAAAGGCCTAAAAGGCCGGCCCCCCTCACTCCATAACCCCACCTCGGTCAAACACTATCCCACCGACACCCCCACTCCCCCACTCACCCTCCCATGACCCTCCTTGCTCCTCCCACCCCCCGATCTGGATCGGGCGAAATGCCCGACGTTGCCACCCCACAACTCCTCCCTCCGTCCTCGTCCTTTGGCCCTGACCTCCGCCGCCCCAAGGGCCAAGTCCGGCTGGCCTTCGCCGCCCCTTCACGTTCCCAGACGGATCAGGCTGCATCCACGTCGTTCCCCTCCTCTCCCCCGATAGAGATCGGATCGGGGCTCGCGCGCCCGCGCCTCGGAGCTCGACGCCGTCGTCGCCCGGACTGCCTCCCTGCCGAACTCTACGTCATCGCCTCCTCCCCTGCGCCGACCGTCCCTGTTAACCTCCCCGAGCCCTGCTACCCCGTGCCCTACCATCCCCTCGTGAGCGCCCCTCCTCTCTCCTTCGCTCCTGCGCGCGCCCACGCTTACGAGCGCTCGTCCGCTCCGTGCGCGCTTTCCTCCGCGCTCGGCATCGCCGCCGCTCCCCTACTACCACCACTGTTGTTCCTGCCATCGCGTTGCCGCTGCCGCGCGTCACTGGCCGCCGCTTCCTGCGCCCGGCCGACCTCTCTCGCCTCGTTCATCGCCATCCTCGGCCCCGCCGTCACCGCGCTCGTCCCCCATTGGTCGGCGTCGTGGCTGCCGGCGACCGCGTCGCGGGCCGTGTTCGGGGCCAGCTCCGCACGACCTCGCCTCGCACCGGGCGACAGACACATGGGCCCCGCCCAGAACGTTTTTAGAAAAATAATAATAATATAATTAGTAATTAAATTAATTAATTAACCAGGTTAATTAACATAACTAATCATGTTTAGTTAATCTAATTAAGTTTAAATAACCTAATAACTACTTAAACTAATTAAACTGTTGGTTAGTCCATGTTTCAATGACAGTGGGGACCCACTGGTCAATTTGACCAGTCAACGGTCAATGTTGACTGGGTTGTTGACTTTGACTGGCCCCACCAGTCAGTCTCTGCTGACTGGGCAGTTGACCAAGTCAACCGGGCCTACTGGTCAGCCACACAAGCCCATCTCTGGGTACACTTCTGTGTACCCATAGCAATTTAACATTTAATTTTTGAATCAAAATAATTTAGGAAATGATTAAAACTTTAGAAAATCATATAAAATAATCTATAGCTCGGATCAAACTTTCTACATGAAAGTTGCTCAGAACGACGAGACGAATCCGGATACGCAGCCCGTTCATCCGCCACACATCCCTAACATATTGAACTCGCAACTTTCCCCCTCTGGTTCATTTGTCCGAAAACGCGAAACACCAGGAATACTTTCCCGGATGTTTCCCCCCTACGCCGGTATCACCTACTACCGCGATTGGGCATACCTAGCATCACGCTTTGTCATGTCATGCATTTGTTTGCATTGTATTTATTGTTTCTTCCCCTCTTCTCTGGCTAGACACCGAGACCGACGCGCTGCTAGCCAAGACGACTACTGTGTTGATTTACCCCTCTTTCTTGCCGAGAGCAACCAGGCAAGCCCCCCTTGATCACGGATATCGCCTATTCTTCTCTATACTCTTGCATTAGAGTAGTGCAGCATATTACTTTTCTACATTAATCCTATTACGCACATAGCCTTTGTCTTTGCCACTACTATTGTTACCTTTAATCGCAATCCTACATGCAGTATAGGATGCTAGTATTCCATCTGTGGCCCTACATTCTTGTCCGTCTCATTGTGCTATATATATCGGGCCGTGATCACTCGGGAGGTGATCACGGGTATATATTATATACTTTATACATGATACATGTGGTGACTAAAGTCGGGTCGGCTCGTGGAGCACCCGCGAGTGATTCACGGATTGGGGGCTGAAAGGACCTTTGTCCCGACGGCCCTCTGGGTGGATCTTCATGGCAGAGCGACAGGGCAGGTGTAGACCGCCTAGGTGAGAGGTGGGCCTGGCCCTGGTCGGTGTCCGCGGTTACATCAATTAACACTCTTAACAAGATCTTGGTATTTGATCTGAGTTTGGCCATTTGGTCTATACGCACTAACCAACTACGTGGGAAAGATATGGGCACTCGACGTCGTGGTATCAGCCGAAACCTTCGTGGACGTCGGCCGATCGAGCGCGCCTTGGGTTGGACCGCGTAACGTGACTTCCTTTGTAATGGAGGTTGCTAGGTCGCTCTCGGCGCAGTCGCAATGTGCGGTGTGCAATGGGCGATCGCCCGACCCTGCGGCGCATAGGATTTAGACCGGCGTGCTGACCTCTCTGTTGTGCCTAGGTGGGGTTGCGACGTGTTGATCTTCCGCGGCCGGGCATGACCCAGAAAAGTGTGCCCGGCCAAATGGGATCAAGCGTGTTGGGTTATGTGGCGCACCCCTGCAGGGAAGTTTATCTATTCGAATAGTCGTGTCCCTCGGTAAAAGGACGACCCATAGTTGTACCTTGACCTTATGACAACTAAAACCGGATACTTAATAAAACACACTCTTCCAAGTGCCAGATATAACCCGGTGATCGCTGTCTAACAGGGCAACGAGGAGGGGATCACCGGGTAGGATTATGCTATGCGATGCTACTTGGTGAACTTACCATCTACTCTCTTCTACATGCTGCAAAATGGAGGTGTCCAGAAGCGTAGTCTTCGACGGGACTAGCTATCCCCCTCTTATTATGGCATTCTGCAGTTCAGTCCACCGATATTGCCTCTTTACACAAATACCCATGCATATGTAGTGTAGATCCTTGCTTGCGAGTACTTTGGATGAGTACTCACGGTTGCTTTTCTTCCTCTTTTCCCCCTTTCCATTCTACCTGGTTGTCGCAACCAGATGCTGGAGCCCAGGAGCCAGACACCACCGTCGATGACGACTCCTACTACACCGGAGGTGCCTACTACTACATTCAGGCCGTTGACGGCGACCAGGAGTAGTTTAGGAGGATCCCAGGAAGGAGGCCTGCGCCTCTTTCGATATGTATCCCAGTTTGTGCTAGCCATCTTATGGCACCTTGTTTAACTTATGTCTGTACTCAGATATTATTGCTTCCGCTGACTCGTCTGTGATTGAGCACTTGTATTCGAGCCCTTGAGGCCCCTGGCTTGTATTATGATGCTTGTATGACTTATTTATGTTTTAGAGTTGTGTTGTGATATCTTCCCGTGAGTCCCTGATCTTGATCGTACACGTTTGTGTGCATGATTAGTGTATGATTGAATCGGGGGCGTCACAAAGTGCTTCTGTAATGAGGGGAACGGTCACTGAAGCAGAACTACCCTAGATACTTGGTAGATGAGAAGGCTGGCAAGGTCGACAGAAGTATTTTGAATATACATTATATTATTGTGTACTTTACTAGTACTCCTAGTAGCACCAAGGTAATAAATACCGGTTTAGTTGCTAAGTGTTAGTAACTCGAAATAATAGGCTGCGGAGACTAGCTAATGGTGAGATGACGATATGTGTTGGAAGTGTTTCCAAGGTTGATGTGATCAAACATCGCACGCTCCCTCTACCATCGGGATTGGTGTTAAACCTAAATAATTGTTATTTGGTGTTTGCTTTCAGCATAGACATGATTGGATTATGTTTATCGCAATACGGTTATTCATTTAAGGAGAATAATGGTTACTCTGTTTATTTGAATAATACCTTCAATGGGCTTGCACCTAAAATGAATGGTTTACTGAATCTCGATCGTAGTGATACACATGTTCGTGCCAAAAGATATAAGATAGTAATGATAGTACCACATACTTGTGGCACTGCTATCTGAGTCATATTGGTATAAAACGCATGAAAAAGCTCCATGTTGATGGATCTTTGGACTCACTCATTTTTTAAATGATTGAGACATGCGAACCATGCCTATTGGTAGATATGCATGAAGAAACTCCATACAGATGGATCGTTTGGACTCACTTGATTTTGAATCACTTGAGACATGCAAATCATACCACATGGGCAAGATGAATAAAAGGCCTCGTTTTCAGTAAGATGGAACAAGAAAGCAACTTGTTGGAAGTAATACATTTTGATGTGTGCAGTCCAATGAGTCTTTGAGGCCTTGATGGATA
>JAHIAM010003660.1:0-29799 GCA_021605205.1 Aegilops longissima | reverse complement strand
AGATGGCGTAAGTCGGTTTCAGCCCCACGCATTGGGCAAAGCGGGGTGTTCGCAAAAAATAGCTTTCACACTTAACCGGACGCCTCGGCCCCAGTAAAGGAGGTGGTAGATAGCAAACGAGGCAACCGGACTATAATGCTTTATCACTTTCACTTAGCCCCGGAGTTCGAGGGTGGGGCTACGCATAGCCCCCGAGGGCACCGTTTCTCCGACCAAGGCGCCAGATGTGCCTGTCCGAAACGGCCTTCACCAAAGCGGCGAATCCTAAACATTCCCAAGGTCGATCGAGTGGTTGATCTCCGTCGCTGTATCATGACAATCTGTTTTCGCTTTCATCGAGGTGCTCGCCCAACCGAACCGGGGTAACATCGCAGAGTTCTCCGAGCCAAGAATAGGCGATAACGGAATATAAGGCAGCAAAACACGTGAGCCGCAAACCCAACATTTCACCAAAGACATGATTCGAGCTGATGCATATAAGGCCTAACTCGAGACGCCGAACACTCCCCGGAAGGTGTTCGGTCTTTGTAATAGCGGCAAAACAAAGCCCTAAGCCCCTTGTGTCCGTGTACGGCGCAGTTCTTCTCGCGGGCGCTGCTAAAACGCTTAGTCTCCACTCCGTTATAATGATAAACCAGGGGATTATAGCAACAAGAGAGATGCGAAGAAAGGTTTACGAGGGTCTTAGTCTGAAAAGAGTCCTTGCAACGGGTCCCTCACCGCACGCCCGCGCCGGTTCCTCGCGCAGCCGCATCCTCGACGGGTGCACGCTGTTCATCCGTAAAAAGAGAAGAACTTGGTTGGAAAAGAAATCGTGCGAGAAAGTGCATAAAAATTGAAATATAGATTAAGAAAGCTGAGCCTATGCTAGCTCATTATGGCTTATATGCGCAAACCCTTGTGAAGGGGTGCGGCTAGGTAGCCCTAGTTTATTTATTTCGGACTCTGGCCCAGCCAGTCCGGGTCTCCTGCGCACTTTATGATGAAACGATGCCACGTGGACCGGCATTTTGCCGTAAGAGACGCGGAATGTGGTATTGTATTGAAGCGGACGAGAGCTTCCCGCCCCGCGGGTGCTTGATAGCTGGCTTAAGGGCCCGGGCGCCACCCTTGAAGGAAGTGCGCTATGCCAATTGTAATAGGGTCTATCCCCACATGCGGATTGTGTCCCGATATAGCAGGTTTAAGTCATCGCCGCCGCCCATCAACACCCGCAAGCTAATTCGCAGTCCGCCATTATGGGATCCGATATCGTAGGCTCTATCCTCCGCCCGGACATTTCCGACTAATCCTGATGGTCGGAAGTGATTGGTTTTGACATCCAACCTGGTCCACTAGGGTGATCGCCCGACACTTGTCTTGGCGAAGTGCCGCGGTTGGCTTTCCGCGTTATCACGCGGAAGCAAGTTTACTGTTTTGACTTGTCGAGGAAAGTCTTTGACTTCCGGTGCTCACCGGTGGGGCTCTGCCATTGTCCTCGCCATGATCGAGCCCTTTGTGTCCGCATTAAGTCTGCCGGACTGTTTAAAACCCACAATTTTCGTTGGTATGGTTTGCAGCCTCCGGGTATCGGATTTGACATATCCGATCTAAAATTTTGTTTAAATTTGATAGTTCGCTCGCTTGTCCTTGAGAGGCCGTGGTTTTATTGTCCTGCCACGAAGCTTTTGAATCCGGCTGACCGCCGTGTTCTGTGGGCTTTTTTCTTTATTCCGCGCCGATCTTTCCTACGCTGCGTGACTTTCGCTTCCATCTCCGATCTTCGGATGTACTGGTCACTGGTGCTGCATCTTGCTAGCTACCGTTTTCTCCTGCGCAAAAGCGATCATGAGGCTTGTTAGCGCTGGCCATTGTTCTTGGCTTCTCTTGGCCGAGGTGTCTGGCCAGCCATTCTGCCCTTCGGACGTTGTGTTTAAAAGCTGCTAAGGCTTCCAAGGTCCCGACAGCTTTTCGACTATTTGGTTCTTTTTGGTAAGGAACCTGCCTGCACTTATGCTACCGACTCTCCCGGCTGTTGGGTTATATGACCTGCATCATCAAGATCCTGAGGGCGGACATAAGTCCCTTGAAAATTTGTTTCAAACGCTGCCCTCAAGCTCTTCCCAACTTCCAACAAAGCTTCGGGAGGCTTTTGAGCCAATGCCGAGCTGGCCCTTTGAGCTTGAGGGGTAGGTATTTTATGGCGTGAGATCATCTCCTCTAGCCATGTGTATGTGTAGTATGTAGTCTTCTCATCCAGACTCGGGGTCTCACAGCCATATGCCTCTATGTTTATGGGTTTAAACCCTCGCTGAAATTCATGATCCAAAGACCTCATCCGGTGAAACATAGATGGTGTGCGCCTCAGATTTGGGTGTGCCGCTGTCTTCTAACACTTGTCGTGGTGTGTTACTTCCTGGGTCCTCTTTTGGCCCGTGAGATGGACCTAGTTGGGCAGTCTGCTTTACTGTGGATTATAATTCGCTTGTGTGCAGCCCCGCTTGTCGCTTTGGGCCTCATATCTGCCATCTATCCGCCAGCGCCTCTTTATTTTTTGACTGTGAAGGCTCGATGGCTTCCTTGTCAAATTCTCGCAGCAACTTGCGCTTGGGTACCTTTCTTAGTTTGATGGCCATTGCCATATTTGTTCGCGGTCTTGAATACTTTGCTCCACTTCATTCTGAGCGTGTCTTCGCTGTTTTGAGCTCGTCTTTCTTCTTCAAACTTTGCAAAGTATGGCGACTTAGTTTTTGGCGTATGTTCTATGCTCGTGTTGTGGCCGGACTGCTGATTGCTCCGTGAAGGGGTTGATTATCCGCTCGCCCTGCTCGTCGTCTCGCTGGTTTGCCCTCGCTCTATCGCTGGGTCGTTAGGGAAGGCTGCTTTGATCGAGGCGGGACTTAGGCGCGCGCGTCAGCCGCTTTTGGTTCTTTATCGGCCAGATTATCCTCCGCATCCCGTTGTTCCTCGTTATCGCCTTCTTCGGGTGTCCACTATGTATATGTCGATGACGAGGTGGTCTTCCAAAGTCTCCTGTAGGCACCGGTTCTGGGAGTCTCCGCATCGCCGCCCATACCGCGGCGGCGTTCACGGAGTCGAGTCGAGTATGTCGGTTAAATCGCCGCGGTGGCTACGCCGTAGGGTGGTGGTGGATCAGAATTTCTTCCTCATCCGCGTTCTAACCGCCCCGGCCGTAGTTCGCCAGGCTCTCCGGATAGCGAGAGATGCTTCAATGAATTTATGATATCGCCAAGGGCGAAGTGGAAAGATGTCCGCAGCGGTGAATTCCATGATCGGCGCCAATCGGATTCGACCGCAGGGCGCAGGGGTTCGGAGTCCGGCAGGAGTCCGCACTCGGAGTCATGGGATTTATGTGGGACAAGGTAAGTGTTCGCCCATCGCCAGAAATTGCGGCTCCCGAGGCGGTGTCCAGCCATCCGCCCTCGATTCGAGCGATCGGCCCCGACTATGAGTCGGAGCGATCCGGTGCGGCTCTCCAAGGTGCTGTCCGCGGAAGAGTTAGGTCATGCCCATCGTGATGCCGCACGCTGGGTTGTGGCTCGATCCATCGAGGATCAAGTCCCCGCGATATCGGGCCGTGAAGTTTAGCTCCAAACCTGACCTCGACGGCCCAGGCGAGCTTTCGATCGCTCCAGATGGCTGCTGAAGTTGCCCGCAAAGGCGGGTTACCAATACGAAGATCTGTCCGGGAGAAAGGTCTCACCTGTGATTGCGCTGTTATCGATTGAAGAGGCCATCACGCCTAATCGGTGACGCACACGCAGGAACTTCCCAATGAAAGCACCAATGTCGTGTCAAACCGCGGATCTCGGTAGGGGGGTCCCAACCGTAGCGCCTAGGCGGATGGTAACAGAGACAAGGGACACGATGTTTACCTGTGTTCGCCCTCTTGATGGAGGTAAAACCCTACATCCTGCTTGATTGATATTGATATTGTGGATGTTTACAAGAGTGGATCTACCACGAGATCAAGGAGGCTAAACCCTAGAAGCTAGCCTATGGTATGATTGTAAGGGTTGTTGTGATTGTAGTCCCACGGACTAAAGCCATCCGGTTTATATAGACACCGGAGAGGGCTAGGGTTACATAGAGTCGGTTACAATGGTAGGAGATCTACATATCCGAGACGCCAAGCTTGCCTTCCACGCCAAGGAAAGTCCCATCCGACACGGGTGAAGTCTTCAATCTTGTATCTTCATAGTCTTGGAGTCCGTTGATGATGATAGTCCGCCGATGATAGTCCGCCGATGATGGTAGTCCCGCAATCCGACACCCCCTAATCTAGGACTCCTCACCATGAACTGCTTGTAGTGATCTTGGTGTGTTCATGCATGCATGCAATCTTAGTTGGGGCCCCTATCGCGCTTCTTAATTTTTTTGCTTGCACGGGTCATCGTGTCGGCCAGATAAGGGGTTACATGCAGCTAAGGCAAGGCCGGTGATAAAAGGGTGGCTGCGGTAGGCCCGACAGCCGCTTTATGGGTAGTACTTATGAGCTGCTCAATATTCCATTAGTTTTGCAACCGAGTGCCATCTCAGCCAGTGACGGACTGGCGCCAGTCCGTAACTCGCACCACCTGCTAAGGGCCATCCCACTTTGGTGACAGCTTGTTTGTACCCTTGGCGGATCTGAACGCGCTAAGGACAAGGTCACCTTCCTCAAAACACCGGCATGAACCCCACGGGCGGTGATAGCGACGCAGTGGCTTGTCGGTAGCATGCAAGACGCCAGAAGTAGCTCAGAGACGGTTCTCTCGAGTAGCACAAAGATCGCCATGCCGGTGCAGGGATCTTTGCACTACTTCATCAGAGGCAAGAACTCGAGGGGACCCGTAAATGAGTTCCGCGGGATAATCGCTTCGCCCATAGACCAGTGGATGTCTCGCCTCGCTTAGCTCTGTTAGGTGTCGCTCGAGGGAGTGCTACTTCTTGACCATCGCGTTGGTTTTCCTTGAAGAGGAGACGGTGATGCAACAAAGTAGCGTAAGTATTTCCCTCAGTTTTTGAGAACCAAGGTATTGATCCAAGAGGAGGCTACGCACAGTCCCTCGCACCTACACAAAACAAATAAATCCTCGCAACTAACGCTATAAGGGATTGTCAATCCCTACACGGTCACTTACTTAGAGGAGATCTCGATAGATATGATCGGATAATATTTTTGGTATTTTTATGATAAAGATGCAACATAAAGAAAGTAAAATAAAAGCGCAAGAAATAACTATGTTGGAAGATTAATATGATGGAAAATAGACCCGGGGCCATAGGTTTCACTCGTGGCTTCTCTCAAAAGCATAAGTATTTTACGGTGGGTGAACAAATTATCGTTGAGCAATTGATTAATTGAGTATAGTTATGAGAATATGTAGGTATGATCATGTATATAGGCATCACGCCCAAGACAAGTAGACCGACTCGCCTCGTGATCTACTACTATTACTCCACACATCGACCGCTATCTAGCATGCATCTAGAGTGTTAAGTTCATAAGAACAGAGTAACGCTTTAAGCAAGATGACATGATGTAGAGGGATAAATTCATGCAATATGATACAAAAACCATCTTGTTATCCTCGATGGCAAATTACAATACGCGCCTTTGTCTGCCTGCGCTATCACCGGGAAAGGACACCGCAAGATTGAACCAAAAGCTGCACTTCTCCCATTGCAAGAAAGATAAATCTAGTAGGCCAAACCAAACTGATAATTCAAGAGACTTGCAAAGATAAGCAATCATACATAAAAGAATCTTTAAGATTCAAATATTGTTCATAGATAAACTTGATCATAAACCCACAATTCATCGGTCTCAACAAACACACCGCAAAAAGAAGATTACATCGAATAGATCTCCACAAGAGAGGGGAGAACATTGTATTTAGATCCAAAAGAGAGAAGAAGCCATCTAGCTAATAACTATGGACCAAGGTCTCGAGGTAAACTACTCACACTTCACCTGGAGAGGCTATAGTGTTGATGTAGAAGCCCTCCATGATCGATGCCCTCCCGTGACCTCCGAACAGCCCCAAGATGGGATTTCGTGGTGTAAGGTTGCGGGCGGTGGAATTAGGTTTTCTGCTCCATATCTGATCGCTTGGGGGTATGAGGTATATATAGGAGGAAGGAGGCCGTCGGTGGAGCAATGGGGCCCACGAGGTGGAGGGTACTGGGGTAGGCGCGCTCTACCTCTTGGCTTCCTCTTTAATTTCTTGACGAGGTCCAAGTCCTCGATCATGTTTATACCAAAATCACGCTCCCAAGGTTTCATTCCGCTTGGACTCGCTTGATATTCTTTTTTCGCTAAACACCGAATAGGCAAAAACAACAATTCGGGCCTGCCTCCTAAGCTAATAGGTTAGTCCCAAAATAATATTAAAGTGAATAATAAAGCCAAATAATGTCCAAAATAGAAGATAATATAGCATGGAGCAATCAAAATTATAGATACTTTGAGACGATCGTGAGTAGAGAACTACCGCAGCCCATCATTCATCGCCCGCCAAGCTTCGCAATAGATTAAAAATTCTTGTCTTGAGTCCACGTAGCACTTCAAATTTCGCCTCCCCAACTTGTCCATTGCTTCGGGTGTGCCAGAGGCGTAATGAGATCTTGCATCCGAGGGTACGAATATATTGCATGAAGGCGTGGCTCGTGAACTGGTGCCGCTGTCGTGACCATCCTTGCCTTAACTCCAAAACTACACACAAATTTTTCAAGAACTTGATAGATGACCGAAAGGGCCCCTTTCTCACACAGTCACTTCCAACCACTTTGTAAACTTGTCGATGGCAACGAAGAATACTCAAAATCCCCGACACTGGGGAAGGGCCGAGGATATCGAGCCCCTGCACAAAAATGGCCATGAAAGAGGGATTGTTTGAAGAGCTTTGGCAGAATTGAATTTACTAATAACAGTGTTCTCGAGAAACATTATTTAGCAGCTTTAGAGCATGGTAATGACAAGCTGAAGCAAAAAAAGCTATAATTGCAAACAATGGAATGGAAGGATAGAGAATAACAAGATCTACAAAACATCTCATCGAGCATCTCCGCATTATGCATGGATTCACTAGTAGCATCAAGTTAACATGCAAGTACCTTACTTTGCACGCTTGTGCTAGTCACCATGGTACATAAAATACATGGATTGCACCTCAGAAGATGGAATGAAGATGCTCTAAAAACATGTTGACATGATGCTCAAAAGATAAACACACAAAATGCTATGAAAAGACAAATCAGCAATTCAAAGAGTTTCCAAAGAGATTATAACATTTAGCACTTTGGCAACGAGGATTAAGCCATCAAGATGAACAGTAATATGAATGCTAACCGCACCATCGCTTAGAGCACTCAGAGATGAACATTTGCATATATCATTAATCACAAATGTACACGCATGCACAAAGTTATGATCATCCTAAGAATGCAACATGATGCTGAAATCTCTCGAGACTTAGTGGAAAACTACCAAATACAAAACGGATCTAGATCAGGCCAGCTTCTTTCCTTGTACAGTGACGTTCTTGCGGAAGTCAACGCCATGAGTGGGGCGGTGGGACTCGTAGGCATCGGGAGGCTGAATGGGTTGATCCGAGCAAGGGCGGTGGTGGACGGAGCTCGGGCGGCACTGGCTGACTTGGATCTCCTTATGGCGGGTTATGGCAAGTCCTCGCGAGGGAGACAGAGAGGGAATGAGGGAGAGGAGAGGAGGAAGAGAAGGAAGTTAGGTGGCTCTGGCTCGGCTGGCTCGGCCTCGGCCGGCCGTGGCGGGCTGACGGGAGAGGAGCTTCCCAAGACGAGGCTTGAAGCTGTGGCTCATGAGGAGCGGGCTGGATCCAAGGTCCGATGGGCTTGGCTGCCCTTGCTACCTCTTGAGCACTGCTGGTTTTCCCTTGAAGAGGAAAGGGTGATGCAGCTAAGTAGCGTAAGTATTTCCTCAGTTTTGAGAACCAACGATCAATCTAGTAGGAGGCTACGCACGAGTCCCTCGCACCTACACAAAAATAATAACCTCGCAACCAACGCGATAAGGGGTTGTCAATCCCTACACGGTCACTTACTTAGAGTGAGATCTCTATAGATATGATAGGATAATATTTTGGTATTTTCATGATAAAGATGCAAAGTAAAATAAAAGCAAAGTAAAAGGCAACGGAAATAACTAAGTGTTGGAAGATTAATATGATGAAGATAGACCCGGCCATAGGTTTCACTAGTGGCTTCTCTCAAGAGCATAAGTATTTTACTTGGTGAACAAATTACATGCTGAGCAATTGATGTAATTGAGCATAGTTATGAGAATATCTAGGTATGATCATGTATATAGGCATCACGACGAGACAAGTAGATCGACTCCAAAGATGCATCTACTACTATTACTCCACACATCGACCGCTATCCAAAGATGCATCTAGTGTATTAAGTTCATAAGAACAGACACCTTAAGCAAGATGACATGAAGTAGAGGGATAAATTCATGCAATATGATAAAACCCCATCTTGTTATCCTCGATGGCAACAATACAATAAGTGCCTTGCTGCCCCTCGCTGTCACCGAAAGGACGCCGCAAGATTGAAACCAAAGCTAAGCACTCTCCCATTGCAAGAAAGATCAATCTAGTAGGCCAAACCAAACCGATAATTCAAGAGACTTGCAAAGATAAACAATCATACATAAAAGAATTCAGAAGATTCAAATATTGTTCATAGATAAACTTGATCATAAACCCACAATTGGCCGGTCTCAAAAACACACCGCAAAAGAAGATTACATCGATAGATCTCCATGAGAGAGGGGGAGAACATTGTATTGAGATCCAAAAAAGAGAGAAGAAGCCATCTAGCTACTAACTATGGACCCAAGGTCTGAGGTAAACTACTCACACTTCATCGGAGAGGCTATGGTGTTGATGTAGAAGCCTCTCTGATCGATGCCCTTCCGGCTGAGGCTCGAACAGGCCCCAAGATGGGATCTCGGGGCAAGGTTGCGGTAAGTGGAATTAGGTTTTGGCTCAGATCTCGATCGCTTGGGGGTACGAGGTATATATACGAGGAAGGAGTACGCCGATGGAGCAAAGTGGGGCCCACGAGGGTGGAGGGCGCCTGCAGTAGCCGCCTACCTCATGGCTTCTCAAGTTTTTGACTTAGGGTCCAAGTCTCTCGGATCATGTTTGTTCCAAAAATCACGCTCTCAAGGTTTCATTCCGCTTTGACTCCGCTTTGATATTCTTTTTCTCACAGAACTCAGAAATAGGCAAAAAATAGCAATTCTAGGCTGGGCCTCCAGCTAATAGGTTAGTCCCAATGAGGGAGTCCGGGATTAGGGGTATCCGACAGCCGACAGTGATACATCATCGTCCTGGACTATTGAAGCGCCAAGATATAAGATTCAAGACTCCTGGCCCCGTGTCCGGATGGGACTCTCCTGGCGTGGAAGGCAAGCTTACGATCCGGATATTATATTTTCTTCCTTGTAACCGACTCCATGTAATTCCCCTAGCCCTCTCCGTGTCTATATAAACCGAGAGGTTGGTCCTGAAGGCCGATCACAATTACAATCATACCATCATAGGCTAGCTTCTAGGGTTTAGCCTCTACGATCTCGTGGTAGATCTACCTTGTACTACTCATATCTTCATTATTAATCAAGGAGGAAGTAGGGTTTTACCTCCATCGAGAGGCCCCAACCCGGTAAACATTGTGTCCCTTGCTTCCTGTTACCATCAGCCTAAGACGCACGCACTCGACCCCTACCGAGATCCGCCGGTTTTGACACCGATATTGGTGCTTTCTATTGAGAGTTCCTCCGTCGCCGCCGCAAGGCTCGATGGCTCCTTCCAATCATCGCTGAACGACACGGTCCAGGTGAAACTTTTCTCCCGGACAGATCTTTTGTGTTCGGTGGTTCGCAGATCATGGGCTAATTCATGGCCATCCGGAGCAGATCGACAGCCCTTATGCCACCGCCACCGATCAGGTTTGGAAACCCGAACAACATGGCGGACATCCATGAGACTTGATCTTTGACGGATTCGGCCTGATGCCAGATTCACCAGACAACAATGACGAGCACGGCTTAGACCTGCCGTCGGACAATGCTCGGATATCACCCTCCTGAAGCCCCTGGATATAAATCCAGAGCAGCCGGACGGAGGGATGGACCTCGCCTCGCAGTGGCAGCACACTTTCATCGGCAGTGGAGCCGAACACAGGCCTCACTTTTGAGGAAGCATGTGACTCGAGTTTCCTGCATCAAGGTCCGGTTAGTAGGTCTCACCGTCTGCACACTCCCGAGCCCGCCGAGCCTGGTTGAGCTCCGTAATGGAGTTTACCGCTCATGATATCTTCCAAAGACTCGCTCTTTGGCGTACATGCTAAACTCATTAAAGTCTCTCTCTCTTCGTCAGAGGCTCTTGGCTGAACTATGTCCGCCCGAGTGGGAAAGCAGGCGATGAAGGAATTCGCTGCCCACCCACCACCCACTTCATTGCTCACTTGTTGATGATAAAACCGACGCTTTGACTTCGACTCCAAAGGCATCGACGGGATGGACGCATTTATGCAGAGAAGATTCAAGATCTCCTGGGGCATCGGACTACTACCTCACACGATATACGTGCAGGACATGCCCAAGGGGACGACGACAACAATCCGAAGATAAAACCCCGGCAAAAGCCAAAACGACGGCGCAGTATACACCGCCAAAGTCCGCGTGATCAGAAAAATAGCGCACAAGAGCGCCGTATGATCGACACCCTGCCAACTCAAGGCAATAATGACCATACGGACTCCAGCGATGGAGCAAGACGAGCCAAGTCATGCCGAACACAGTTCAGAGCGGACTCGATCATACAATGATCCCGAGGGACGAAGCTCATCAAACGCTCAAGGATTAAGAACAAAGTCCGGATGATCATCCCTGAAACATGCGAGGAACGAGATAACCTCCACGTAAAGCTTATGGCCACCGCAAGAAGTCTAAAGAAGCAGAAGCAACGGCTAAAAGCCGCACAGGAAACGCTCAGTTGCACATGGAATAAAGTGCTAGACACTGAAGAAAGATATGGCAACGATCGCCATACAAAGAGCTATCCAAAACGTAAGCTACCGCTGCATTCGACGACAGGCCGCTCCACCAAAGAATAACACGCACCAGAGGCCGTATATACCACTTCATAAACCGCAAAAGTAGAGGATACGACGCCGCCACGATTTGCGTGAGCACTCCGGATAAGAAAAAGCCATGCGCAGTGCCCATTTATGAATCTAATGGACACACCTCAAACAGGGATTATGGGTCACCAAAACGATCATACCAACCAAATACCAGTTGAATATGCACCGGACACAGAACAATGACCGACGACATGCCACAAAGACGTCTCCAGACACAGAGGGGCTGTCCACCCTCGTGCTTCACCAAGAAGTAATCGACCATGAATTTCCACAAGGCTTCAAACCTGTGGAACATAGAGGCATACGACGGAACTACGCACTCCTGTGGGTCCGGATCGAGGATTTTATCCCGTCATATTCACATGGCTCGTGGGGGACACCTTCCACGCCATCAAATACCTTCCCTAAAGTTGAAGGGACCAGCTCGACACTCGGTTGAAAAGCCTCCCGAAAATGCAATTGGGAGTTGGGAGGAACTCGAGGACGCCAGGCCAATTTTCAAGGGACTTATGTCCGCCTCCTGGATGCGGATTTGTTTAGGTCACATAATCCAACAGCCCGGAGAGTCTCGCCAAGAAGCTTTGGAACAGATTCTCACTAAGAAGAATCAAATTGTTGATTGTCCTGATGTCAAGCCTTAGCAGCATTTAAACACAAAGATCCACGCACGAGTGGCTCGCTGCACACCTCGCCAAGAAAAGCCAAGGACCTTAACAAGCCTTATGACCCGCTTTTGTGTGGGTGAAGACAAATGGTTGGCCCGTGAAGGCACTAACGATCCCAGCACATCCGGAATAAGGGATGGCAACGGAAGCAACGGCGCTAATAAAAACAAAATGCCAAAACAAGGAAGAGAGCTCGACAACACAATCAGAACGCCGGATTCGGGGGCTCTAATTCGATCAGCAAAAGAAGCCACTTAAAGGCAAGAAAGAGGGACCGCCCGGCCTGAACAGAAGTTCTCGATAGATCTGCAAGCTAAACTCATGGCACTTCCCCGACAAACTCAGGAACCACACGCACAGAGAGTGCCGGGTTCTTTCAAGGCCGGCAAATTAAATGCCGAACACAAGGGAAGGGAAACATTAAGTGAAGACGAGGATGAACTCTCACCAACACCGGGGGACAGAAAAAATTCCCACCAGAGGTTAAAATAGTAAACATGATCCACGCGAATCACAAATCCACGAGAAGGCACGAACGCGCGCTCAAAGACGCGTACGTTATAGAGCCCATCATGCCCACACCTAACAACTGGATGGCTTGCCCGATCACCTTCGATCACACGGACCGCCTAACTAGTATTCGGCGCGGAGGATCAAAGGCCTTGGTGCTTGACCCAATAATCGACGGATACCATTCCACCCACGTCCTTATGGACGGTGGCAGTAGTCTAAATTTAATATACCAGGACACTATCCGCAGAATGGGGATAGACCCATCCGTAATCAGCCAAAGCAACACCACCTTTGAAGGGGTAATACGAGGCGCTGAAGCTTCACGGCAGGGGCTCCGCAGACCGAGGTAACATTTGCCCCTGTGCAACTCTGGCTTAAGAACTACTTTACCATCGCACTCTTCCAAAGCAGCTATCACGCATTAGCTTGAAGAGCGGCCTTCGCCCGCTTCAACGCAATACCGCACTATGACTACCTTACACTCAAGATGCCCGTCCCACGTGGGCATTATCACCGCCAACGGAAACACAGAGCACTCTTTCACGCAGCTAGAGAACACGCTGATAGTTTCTAGCGGCCGAACTCTTGCGCCTCCGATACTAAAAAGCATGATCTGTTGTCAAGAGCACGGACACTGTTAGACGGGTCCGTAGCCTGGATAAAAATGAACCAGTAGGCCAGATATGTAATTCCATAGAGGACACTAGGGGCTATAAATATTTAATATAGCCCAACACTTGGCTCAACCTCATCGGCAGGCCAACGCTTTTACACTTTTACTATCCATCGTGATACTCACGCTTGTACTCTCTTACACGAAGTTTTTCCTTTACATACACAACACATGCGATACTCCTTCCGTGAAACGGCACAACGGAGACAAAGGCGCAGACGCAGCAGCAGGCCCCGCCAAAGGTTTCTTTTAGATTCAGCCCCGTGGTAAACCTTTTATATTGCTCTCTTGTTGTTCACACACATCCCATGGGTACTACACCTACGTGGTGTTGGTAACGCTGTAGAAAATTAAAATTTTCCTACGGTTTCACTCAAGATCTATCTATGAGTTCATCTAGCAACGAGTCAAGAGAGAGAGTTTGCATCTACATACCACTTGTAGATCGAGGCACGAAGCTGCTCGAGGGAGTGGTGATGATGGAGTCGCTCCCAACGTGATTCCGATCACCGGCGACCAAGCGCTGAAAGGACAGCACCTCCGGTGTTCAACACACGTACGGGACGATGGCGCCTCCGCTCCCTTGATCCAGCAAGGATGAAGGAGAGGTTGAGGAAGACAACCCAATGGCAGCACGACGGGCGGGTGCAGTTGGTGCCATAGCTTCTCTCCGGCAGGCTTCGCCAAGCTCAGCAGGGAGAAAGAGAGGTGTTGGGAGGGAGGGGCTGCGCTCAATGGGTGTGTCCAGCCCTCCCCCACCCCTCTATTTATAGGAGGAGAGGGCAAGGCCGGCCATCTAGGGGAACCCTAGATGGGCGGCGGCCAAAGGAGAGGAGGAGGGTGGCTTGCCCCAAGCTAGGGGGCGCCTTTAGGTTTCCCTCCCATGCTCCTAGCCAAGAGTGGCCTAGGTGGGAGGCGCCGCCCAGCCCACCAGGGCTGGGCCCCTCTCCCACATAGCCTGGGGGCCCCCGAGGGGTGGCCTCCCGTGGTGACCTCCGAACCCTCCCTGTGGCCCCTGGTACACACCGATACCTCAAACTTTCCTGAGTCCGCTTAACCACTCTTCCATATATAAATCTTTACTCCTCCCATCTATTCCTGAACTCCGTGACGTCCGGATCTCATCCGGACTCAACAACATTCGTAATCACATACTTGTCTTCCTAAAAACCCTAGCCACCGAACCTTATGTGTAGACCCCACGGTTCGGGAGACATGCGTACATGACCGAGACGACCAGTCAATAACCAACAGCTGGATCTGGATACCCATGTTATTCTCCTACATGTTCCTCGATGTTGTCATCTGATGAACCACCATGTCAAGGGTTCAAGCAACCCAGTATTCTATTCCCTTTGTCGATGGTATGTTATTTGCCCGAGACTCGATCGCTTCAGTATCCCAATACCTCGCTTAGTCTCGCTAATGCAAGTCACTTTACTGCATCGTAATGCATGATCCCGTGACCGCACACTTGATCACTTTGAGCTCACTATGATGATGCACTACCGAGTGGGCCCAGTGATACCTCTCCATTATATGGAGGACAAACTCGCCTCGATCCGTCAACCAAAAGACACTTTCGGAGATACCTGTAGTGCACCTTTATAGTCACCCAGCTTATTGCCAGGACGCTTTTGATACACCAAAGCACTCCTACGGTATCCGGGAGTTACACGATCTCACGGTCTAAGGAAGAGATACTTGACATTGGAAAAGCTCTAGCAAAACGAACTATATGCATCTTTGTGCTATGCTTAGGATTGTCTTGTCCATCACGCTATTCTCCTAATGACGTGATCCCGCTTGTCAATGACATCCGATGTCCATAGTCAGTGAAACCATGACTATCTCCGTCGACCAACGAGCTAGTCTACTACAGAGGCTCATTAGGGACGACAGTGGTCTATGTATTCACACGCAGTATTACGCATTTCTGATAATACGCTTATAGCATGAATAAAAGACAATTACCATGAACAAGGAAATATAATAATGCTGCTTTTATTATTGCCTCTAGGCATATTTCCAATAGTCTCCCACTTGCACTAGAGTCAATAATCTAGTTACATTGTGATGAATCTAACACCCATAGAGTCTCGTGTTGATCTTCAAGTGTTTTGCCCGCTGCAAGAGGAGTTTAGTCAACGGATCTCAGACATATTCAGATCCGTATGCACTTTAAATTTCTATGTCTCCATCCTCAACATTTTCACGGGATGGAGTTGAAGCGACGCTGATGTGCTCTGGTCTTCTTTGTGAAACCTGGGCCCTTGGCAAGGGCAATAGCTCCAGTGTTGTCACAGAAGAGTTTGATCGGCCCCACGCATTGGGTATGACTCCCAGGTCGGTGATGAACCTTCACCCAAATTGTTTCATGCGCTGCCTCCGAGGCTGCCATGTACTCCGCTCACATGTAGATCTCGCCACGACGCTTCGCTTGCAGCCGCACCAGCCATCGCTTCCACCATTCAACATATACATGTATCCGGGTTTGTGACTGAGTCATTCAGACCAGGTCGGGGTTAGGCCGACGTGAAACCTTATTTATTTGAGCTCTTCGTCACCTCCATAAACGAGAAACATGTCCTTTGTCCTTTTCGTACTTCAGGATATTCTTGACCGCCATCCAGTTGTTCCCTGTCGGGATTACTTTGGTACCTTCCTACCAAACTTACGGCAAGGTTTACATCAGGTCCGTACACAGCATGGCATACATAATAGATCCTATGGCTGAGGTATAGGGATGACACTCATCTCTTCTTTATCTTTTGTCGTGGTCGGGCATTGAGCTGAGCTCAATCTCACACCTTGCAATACATGCAAGAACCCCTTCTGACTGGATCCATTTTGAACTTCTTCAAAATCTTATCAAGGTATGTGCTTAGTGAAAGACCTATGAGGCGCCTCGACCTATCTCTATAGATCTTGATCCCTAATATATAAGCGCTTCTCCAATGCAGCTTCTCCCAGCAGGCTTCGCCAAGCTCCAGGGAGAAAGAGAGGTGTTGGGAGGGAGGGCTGCGCTCAATGGTGTGTCCAGCCTCTCCCCCACCCTCTATTTATAGGAGGAGAGGGCAGGGGGGGCCATCTAGGGGAACCTAGATGGGCGGCGGCCAAAGGGGGAGGAGGAGGGTGGCTTGCCCCCAAGCTAGGGGGCGCCTTTAGGTTTCCCTCCCCATGCCCTAGCCGATGGGCCTCAGGTGGGAGGCGCGCCAGCCCACCAGGGGCTGGCTCCCTCCCACATAGCCCATAGGCCCCTCGAGGGGTGGCCCTCCCGTGACCTCCGAACCTCCCGGGCCCCTGCACATTACCGATACCTCAAACTTTCCGAGTCCGCTTAACCACTTTCCATATATAAATCTTTACCTCCCGACCATTCCGAACTCCTCGTGACGTCCGGGATCTCATCCGGACCAACAACATTCGTAATCACATACTTGTCTTCCTAAAAACCCTAGCCACCGAACCTTATGTGTAGACCCTACGGTTCGGAGACATGCGACATGACCGAGACGACCAGTCAATAACCAACAGCGGATCCGATACCCATGTTGGCTCCTACATGTTCCTCGATGTTGTCATCGGATGAACCACGATGTCAAGGGTTCAAGCAACCCCGATTCTATTCCCTTTGTCGACGGTATGTTACTTGCCCGAGACTCGATCGCTTGATCCCAATACCTCGCTTAGTCTCGCTACGCAAGTCACTTTACTGCATCAGTAATGCATGATCCCGTGACTGCATACACTTGATCACTTTGAGCTCATTATGATGATGCACTACCGAGGGCCCAAGGATACCTCTCCATTATAATGGAGTGACAACCTCGCCTCGATCCGTGTCAACCCAAAGACACTTTCGAGATACCCGTAGTGCACCTTTATAGTCACCCAGCACGCCAGACGCTTGATACACCAAAGCACTCCTACGGTATCCGGGAGTTACACGATCTCATGGTCTAAGGAAGAGATACTTGACATTGGAAAAGCTCTAGCAAAACGAACTATACGATCTTTGTGCTATGCTTAGATTGTCTTGTCCATCACGCCATTCTCCTAATGACGTGATCCCGCTTGTCAATGACATCCGATGTCCATAGTCGTGAAACCATGACTATCTCTGTCAACCAACGAGCTAGTCTACTAGAGGCTCATTAGGGACGACAGGTCTATGTATTCACACGGTATTACGATTTCCGGATAATACGCTTATAGCATGAATAAAAGACAATTATCATGAACAAGGAAATATAATAATAATGCTTTTATTATTGCCTCTAGGCATATTTCCAACAGTCTCCCACTTGCACTAGAGTCAATAATCTAGTTACATTGTGATGAATCTAACACCCATAGAGTTCTCGTGTTGACATGTTTTGCCCATGAAGAGGTTTAGTCAACGGATCCGCGACATTCAGATCCGTATGCACTTTACAAATTTCTATGTTCCATCCTGAACATTTTCACGGATGGAGTTGAAGCGACGCTTGATGTGCTCGGTCTTCTTGTGAAACCTGGCCCTGGCAAGGGCAATAGCTCCAGTGTTGTCACAGAAGAGTTTGATCGGCCCCACGCATTGGGTATGACTCCTAGGTCGGTGATGAACTCCTTCACCCAAATTGCTTCATGCGCCTCCCGCAGGCTGCCATGTACCCGCTTCACATGTAGATCCCGCCACGACGCTCGCTTGCAAAGCTGCACCAGCCATCGCTCCACCATTCAACATATACACGTATCCGTTTGTGACTTAGAGTCATCCAGATCTCGTGTCGGCTTAGCGCCGACGAACCCTTTACGACGAGCTCTTCGTCACCTCCATAAACGAGAAACATGTCCTTTGTCCTTTCAGTACTTCAGATATTCTTGACCGCTGTCCAAAGGTTCCTTGCCGGGATTACTTTGGTACCTTCCTACCAAACTTACGGCAAGGTTTACATCAGGTCCGGTACACAGATGGCATACATAATAGATCCTATGGCTGAGGCATAGGGATGACACTCATCTCTTCTTTATCTTTTGTCGTGGTCGGCATTGAGCTGAGCTCAATCTCACACCTTGCAATACAGCAAGAACCCTTCTTGACTGATCCATTTTGAACTTCTTCAAAATCTTATCAAGGTATGTGCTTTGTGAAAGACCTATGAGGCGCTCCTCGATCTATCTCTATAGATCTTGATGCCCAATATATAAGCAGCTTCTCCAAGGTCCTTCATTGAAAAACACTTATTCAAGTAGGCCTTAATGTTGTCCAAGAATTCTATATCATTTCCCATCAAAAGTATGTCATCTACATATAATATGAGAAATGCCACAGAGCTCCCACTCACTTTCTTGTAAACGCAGCTTCCATAAGTCTCAGATAACCCAAACGCTTTGATCATCTCATCAAAGCTTAATGTTCCAACTCCGAGATGCTTGCACCAGCCCATAAATGGATCGCTGAGCTTGCATACTTTGTCAAGATTCTTAGGATCGACAAAACCTCCGGCTGTATCATATACAGCTCTTCCTTAAGATATCCGCATGAAGGCTGTTTTGACGCCCATCTGCCATATCTCATAATCATAGTATGCGCAATTGCTAACATGATTCGGACGGACTTAAGCTTCGCCACGGAGAGAAAGTCTCATCGTAGTCAATCCTTGAACTTGCCGATAACCCTTAGAGACAAGTCGAGCTTTATAGATGGTGACATTACCATCCGCTATCCGCCTTCTTCTTAAAGATCCATTTGTTTTCTATCGTCACCGATCATCGGGCAAGTCACCAAAGTCCACACTTTGTTTTCATACATGGATTCTATCTCGACTTCATGGCTTCTAGCCATTTGTTGGAATCTGGCTCGCCATCGCTTCTTCATAGTTCAAGGTTCACCGTTGTCTAACAACATGATTTCTGTGACAGGTTGCTGCATTACTCTGGTGCGGAACGTGTCCTAGTGGACCTACGGGTTCAAGAGCAACTTGATCCAAGTACCTTGATCATCATCATGAATTTCCTTCATTGGTGTAGGCATCACAGAACATTTTCCGAGCTGCACTACTATCCTGTTCAAGAGGTAGTACTTCATCGAAGTTCTACTTTCCTCCCACTTACTTCTTTCGAGAGAAACTTTTTTCCGTAAAGGATCCGCTTGGCAACAAAGATCTTGCCTCGGATCTTAAGTAGAAGGTATACCCTATGGTTTTTAGGGTATCCTATGAAGACGATTTTCCGACTTGGGTTCGAGCTTTCAGTTGAAGTTTCTGACATAAGCATCGTGATCCCCAAACTTTAGAAACGACATGCTTAGGTTTCTTCCCAAACCATAATTCATACGGTGTCGCCTCAACGGATTTAGACGGTGCCCTATTTAAAGTGAATGTAGCTGTCTCTAGAGCGTATCCCCAAAATGATAGCGTAAATCGGTAAGAGACATCATAGATCGCACCATATCCAATAGAGTGCGACACGACGCTCGACACACCGCATACGCTTGAGGTGTTCCAGCGGCGTTAGTTGTGAAACGATTCCACATTTTCTTAAGTGTACCAAATTGTGACTTAAATATTCTCCTCCACGATCCGATCGTAAGAATTTTATCTTTCGGTCACGTTGATTCTCTACTTCATTCTGAAATTCCTTGAACTTTTCAAAGGTCTCCGACTTTGTGTTTCATCAAGTAGACATACCCATATCTACTCAAGTCATCTGTGAGAGTGAGAACATAACGATATCCTCCATGAGCCTCAACGCCATTGGACCGCATACATCAAGTATGTATGATTTCCAACAAGTTGGTTGCTCGCCCATTGTTCCGGAGAACGGAGTCTTGGTCATCTTGCCCATGAGGCATGGTTCGCATGTGTCAAATGATTCATAATCTAAAGACTCCAAAAGTCCATCAGATGGAGCTTCTTCATGCGCTTGACACCAATATGACTAAGGCGGCAAGTACACAAGTATGTGGGACTATCGTTATCAACTTTACATCTTTTGGTATTCACGCTATGAATATGTGTAATACTACGCCGAGATTCATTAAGAATAAACCATCGACCATCGGAGCATGACCATAAAACATATCTCTCATATAAATAGAACAACCATTATTCTCGGATTTAAATGAGTAGCCATCTCGCATTAAACGAGATCCGTATACAATATTCATGCTCAAACTTGGCACCAAATAACAATTATTAAGGTTCATAACTAATCCCGTAGGTAAATGAAGAGGTAGCGTACGACGGCGATCACATCGACTGAACCATTCCCGACGCCAAGATCGTCACCTCGCCCTTCGCCAGCCTCCGCCATTCCGCAGCTCCCGCCGTGAGTTACAAATATGAGCAACGGCACCGTATCAAATACCAGTGAGTTACTACAGTAATCGTAAGGTATACATCAATTACATGTATATCAAATATACCTTTGGTGTTGCCGCCTTCTTGTCCGCTAAGTATTTGGGGCAGTTCCGCTCAAAGGACCCTTCCCTTGCAATAAAAGCACTCAGCCTCAGTTTGGGTCCATTCTTGACTTCTTCCCCGCAACTTGTTTATCGGGCGCCGCAACCTCCTTGCCGTTCTTCTTGAAGTTCTTCTTGCCCTTGCCCTTCTTGAACTTAGTGGTCTTATTGACCATCAACACTTGATGTTCTTTTCTTGATTTCAACCTCGGCTGACTTCAGATAGAGAATACTTCAGAATGGTCTTTACCATCCCCTCGCATATTGTAGTTCATCACAAAGCTCTTGTAGCTTGGTGGGAGCGATCGAGGATTCTGCCAATGACCGCCTCATCAAGGAGGTTAATATTCACTGGGTCATACGGTTGTGCAACCTGCATATCTTGAGAATGTGCTCACCGACGTAACTATTTTCCTCCATCTTACAACTATAGAACTTGTCGGAGATGTCATATCTCTCGACCCGGCGTGAGCTTGAAAACCAGTTTCAGCTCTTCAACATCTCATATGCTCCGTGATGCTCAAAACGCTTTTGGAGCCCCGGTTCTAAGTCAGTAAAGCATGCCGCACCGAACGAGGGAGTAATCATCAAGACGAGACTGCCAAGCATTCATAATGTCTTGGTTCTCTAGGACGGAGCGCCACCTAGCGGTCCTTCTAGGACATATTGTTTCCTAGCAGCTATGAGGATGATCTCAAGTTCCGACCCAATCCAGAGTAGTTGCTGCCGCCATCTTTCAGCTTGGTTTTCTAGGAACGCGTTGAAGTTCGTTGACATGAGCGCTGGCCATTTGATCTACAAGACATATCATTCAAAAGTTTTAGACTAAGTTCATGATAATTAAGTTCATCTAATCAAATTATTTCAATGAACTCCCACTCAGATTAGACATCCCTCTAGTCATCTAAGTGATACACGATCCGAGTCGACTAGGCCGTGTCCGATCATCACGTGAGACGGACTAGTCATCGCCGGTGAACATTCTCATGTTGATCGATCTTCATATGACTCGTGTTCGACCTTTCGTCTCCGTGTTCCGAGGCCATGTCTGTATATGCTAGGCTCGCCAAGTTAACCCTAAGTGTTTTGCGGTGTAAATCTGTCTTACACCCGCTGTATGTGAACGTAAGAATCCATCACATCCGATCATCACGCGGTGCTTAGAAGCTTATTTAACTTTAGCAACGGTGCACGTTAGGGAGAACACTTTGAAATTGTTAAGGATCATCTTATTTACTACCACGTTTAAGTAAACAAGATGTATAAACATAATAAACATCACATGCAATTATATAGTAGTGACATGATATGGCCAATATCATAAAACTCCATTGATCTCCATCTCCGGGCTCCATGATCATCTTGTCACCGCATGGCACCATGATCTCCATCATCATGATCTCCATCATCGTGCCTCCATGAAGTTGTCACGCCAACGACTACTTTTACTACTATGGCTAAACGCGCTTTTAGCAATAAAGTAAAGTAAGTTACATGGCTTTCTTCAATGACACGCAGGTCATACAAAAATAAAGACAACTCCTATATTCTCGCCGTTGTCATACTCATCGACATGCAAGTCGTGATTCCTATTACAAGAACATGATCTCATACATCACAATATGTCATTCATCATTCATCACAACTTGGCCATATCACATCACATGTCAATTGTTGCAAAAACAAGTTAGACGCCCTCTAATTGTTGTTGCATCTTTACGGCTGCAATTGGGTTCTAGCAAGAACGCTTTTCTTACCTATTTAATAACCACAACGTGATCTTGTCAACTTCTATTTACCCTTCATAAGGACCCTTTTCATCGAATCCGCCCAACTAAAGTAGGAGAGATGACACCCGCCAGCCACCTTATGCAACTAGTGCATGTTAGTCGGTGGAACCGGTCTCACGAAGCGCACGTAAGGTTGGTCCGGCCGCTTATCCCACAATACCGCTGAAGCAAGATAAGACTAGTAGCGGCAAGTAAGTTGACAAGATCCATGCCCACAACTAAATTGTGTTCTACTCGCAAAGAGAACTACGATAGACCTAGCTCATGATGCCACTCATAGGAACGCTGCGAAAATTAAAATTTTCCTACGGTTTCACCAAGATCTATCTATGAGTTCATCTAAGCAACGAGTCAAGAGAGAGAGTTTGCATCTACATACCACTTGTAGATCGAGTACGGAAGCGCTCGAGGGAGTGGTGATGATGGAGTTGTTCCCAACGTGATTCCGATCACCGATGACCAAGCGCTGAAAGGACAGCACTCCGTGTTCAACACACGACGGGACGATGGCGCCTCCTCCGCCTTGATCCAGCAAGGATGAAGGAGAGGTTGAGGAAGACAACCCAATGGCAGAACGACGGGCGTGCAATTGGTATGGCAGTTCTCCGCAGGCTTCGCCAAGCTCGCAGGAGAAAGAGAGGTGTTGGGAGGGAGGGGCTGCGCTCAATGGTGTGTCCAGCCTCCCCCCCACCCCTCTATTTATAGGAGGAGAGGGCAGGGGGGCTGGCCATCTAGGGGAACCCTAGATGGGCGGCGGCCAAAGGGGAGGAGGAGGGTGGCTTGCCCCCAAGCCAGGGGGCGCCTTTAGTGTTTCCTCCCCATGCCCTAGCCGATGGGCCTAGGTGGGGAGGCGCCAGCCCACCAGGCTGGCTCCTCTCCCACATAGCCCATAGGGCCCCCCGAGGGGTGGCCCCTCCCGTGGACCTCCGAACCTCCTCCGGTGGCCCCTGACATTACCGTATACCCCAAACTTTTCGGAGTCCGCTTAACCACTTTCCATATATAATCTTTACCTCCTGACCATTCCGAACTCCTCGTGACGTCCGGGATCTCATCCGGACTCAACAACATTCGTAATCACATACTTGTCTTCCTAAAACCCTAGCGCCACCGAACCTTATGTGTAGACCCTACGGTTCGGGAGACATGCGATATGACCGAGACGACTCAAGTTAATAACCAACAGCGGATCTGGATACCCATGTTGGCTCCTACATGTTCCTCGATGTTGTCATCGGATGAACCACGATGTCAAGGGTTCAAGCAACCCCGATTCTATTCCCTTTGTCGACGGTATGTTACTTCGCCCGAGACTCGATCGTCGGTATCCCAATACCTCGCTTAGTCTCAAGTATCGCAAATCACTTTACTCGCATCAGAATGCATGATCCCGTGACTGCACACTTGATCACTTTGAGCTCATTATGATGATGCACTACCGAAAGTGGTCCCAAGGATACCTCTCTATTATACGGAGTGACAAATCCTCGCCTCGATCCGTGTCAACCCAAAATACACTTTCGAGATACCTGTAGTGCACCTTTATAGTCACCCAGCCACGCCAGACGCTTGATACACCCAAAGCACTCCTACGGTATCCGGAGTTACACGATCTCACGGTCTAAGGAAGAGATACTTGACATTGGAAAAGCTCTAGCAAAACGAACTATACGATCTTTGTGCTATGCTTAGGATTGTCTTGTCCATCACGCCATTCTCCTAATGACGTGATCCCGCTGTCAATGACATCCGATGTCCATAGTCGAAACCATGACTATCTGTTGACCAACGAGCTAGTCTACTAGAGGCTCACTAGGGACGACAGGTCTATGTATTCACACGGTATTATGATTTCGATAATACGCTTATAGCATGAATAAAAGACAATTATCATGAACAAGGAAATATAATAATAATGCTTTTATTATTGCCTCTAGGGTATATTTCCAACAAGAGGATACTGTCATATTGGCACTTCGCCATGACAGATTAACGCATCGCACCGAAATATGTGGTTTATAATGAAAGGGATTCTTCAGCCCATTTTCGTAATAAGGCAAAGTCTGAATACCTTTTCGAGTGTTCAAGGCCATGAGTTTGGCCTTATATGCATCAACTCCGAATCATGTCTTTGGTCAAATGTTGGGTTTGCACGGCCTCGGGTTTGCCGCCTTTATGTTCCGCTTTTATCGGCTAAGGCGGCCAAAGGAGAACTACTACGATTGTTCCCTCGGTTATTCCGGATGAGCACCTCAAGAGAGAAAGCCGAAAACCGATCATTATGATACAATGAGAGACCGTTCAACCACTCAAGACTTATCGGAATCTTTAGGATCCTCTCAGATTAACGAAGGACCGCTCGGTCATGTACACCCGCCGCCAGATTCGGATGCACGCTGAAGTACCAGGGGCTACATAGTAGCCCCACCATTAGACTCCCATGGCTAAGCCGGCAAGCTATACCTATATAGTCCGGCTTGCCTAGTTCGACGCGGCGATCACCTCCTTAATGGACCAAGACGTTGGATTAAGTGTGATTATGCATATTTTTCACACACCCCAGCATTGTATGCGTAAAGGTAGCCAACGATCGCTAATTTTCGGATCACACACACATACACACACACACACACACACACACACACACACACACACACACACACACACACACACACACACACATATATATATATATATATATATATATATATATATATATATATAAACGGCCGCACAGGAGACACAATAATACTTTTGACAAAAAGTATAAATATAGCCTTACAACCAAAATAACATTGCTTTTACAATGGTTCGATCTGTCACTCGAATAAGACATTCTTCACGCACTGCACCTCTATTAAGCGGGCACATTCACTTACTGCGCTTAAATAGTGCTCGGCCGGATACCGCCCTCCCGCCGGATTCGGGTCGCCGCAATGGTGGCTCCATATCTGTCCAATATGCTTTAACGCTGGCAAGAGCCATTCGCGGCACCCTCTATGCATGCCGACCTCCTCATGGCATCAATCGAGGCATGGCCCCAAGGAACTGCACCAAACCAAAGTAATCGTCCGGCTTCGCCCTTGGCCAAAGATGGTCTATTATGCATCGCATGGAAAGCCCGACAACCTATGAAGCTCCGCCACAAGAGCCATCTTCTCACTTAACGGCGGCGGACGCGACGTGAGCATTGAATTGCACCGTAAAAGCTTTCCACTTCTTTATCACCTTGATCCTCGAAAACTTGGCTGCATCAAGCAAAGACTCTTCGCTAAGTCCGTGACACGATCCGCAGGACTCCAAAGGTCCATCCAGGGAGCATACTGATCCAAAAACTTTGCTCATGTAAGTAGGAGCCCCACCGTGATTTTACCAGCCCATCAAGCTCCTCCCGCACAGCCTCTTGACTCGGTCCGTGATCTCCTTAGTGGCATTAAGTGCCTTGTTCAGTCGTCCGACTTAGCCTCGATTCTCCTTTTCAAGGAGCTCATACCGCCGGGCGGCTTTTCAACCCACAGCCATTTCGCTATCTTTTCCTCGCTTCGGTGATGAGCAGCCTGTTCGGCTTCTCAATTCTACCACCTTTTTAGGGCAGCCGCATCGCTAACCCGGCTTGCTCCTTGGCTTGGGCAAGTTTCATTCTTAGGGCTTCCACGGCAGCAAAACACCATCTGCAGTCCAAGCATATTGCATTAATATTATGCCCGCTCTTATTTTCCTATACAACATAATAAGAAAAGCAGAGCACATACTCAGAATCGCCCCGCCGCTTGTTCACCAAATAAGTGATATCGGCCTCAATAGATCCGATCTCGCCTCCTTAGCTCTCCTAAGAACTTCAACGGAGTGGTCGGCCGACGGACACTTAGATACCACGCATACGCACAAAGACAATTATTACTATATGATCCCCGCTTGCCTCCTAGAGCGGGCAAACCAGAGTCTCGTGGGCTACTTATCCATATGGAGCACACCTAGCGCTGCCCTCACAGCCAAACAATAGTGTATTTTCCACTACATACCTCAAAACCTCTAAGCAGCTCTCAGAATGTTTATTCAAACCGCTTGTATGGATGAATATTCTGAGCACCGCCATTAATGAGCGGTGCTCCTCCGAGAGTGCAGGTCGCCCGTAGGCATGTCAAGACATCCGCCGGACATCGAATCGCGCCTGACCTCCTTATCACCCCCGCGGTGTCAAACCGCGGATCTCGGTAGGGGGTCCCAACTGCAAGCGCCTAGGTAGATGGTAACAGGAGACAAGGGACACGATGTTTTTACCCAGTGTTCGGGCCTCTCGATGGAGGTAATACCCTACCCCCGCTTGATTAATATTGATGATATGGGTAGTACAAGAGTAGATCTACCACGAGATCAAGGAGGCTAAACCCTAGAAGCTAGCCTATGGTATGATTGTTGTTCGTCCCCACGGACTAAAACCCTCCGTTTATATAGACACCGGATAGGTTAGGGTTACACAGAGTCGGTTACAAAGGTAGAGATCTACATATCCAGACGCCAAGCTTGCCTTCCACGCCAAGGAAAGTCCCATCCCACACGGGACTAAGTCTTCAATCTTGTATCTTCATAGTCTTGGAGTCCGCCGTGATGATAGTTCGCTATCCGACACCCCTAGTCCAGACTCCTCAAGAGCTCCCTCGAACCAGGCTTCAATGACGACGAGTCCGCGCGCATATTGTCTTCGCATTGCAAGGAGGGTTCTCCTCCAATACTTCATAGAAGGTTTTGAACACAAGGATAGTGTCCGCTCGCAAAACAAGTTCCACATACCACCGTAGAGAGAATAACTTTTGCACAGATTCTGCTGACGATTTCACGGGCGTGACATCACACCGTGGCCAGGTCTTTATATGAATTGTTTACTGCTCCACCTCAGCAGCTTAGCGAGGTGGTTTCTTGGCACGTCTTATCAAAGCATAGATCGTGCCCCTTATTCCGGGATTCCCATCAATACGGACGCAGTAACTCCAACTGCGTTCGCCGGCACGCCTCCTTTATCAAAGGCTAGTCCTAATCACCACATGGTGGGCTCTTGGTATTCAACCCTTTATAATGAGACCAAGGCCCTCTTCTTTTACACCTCCATCGATTGCGCGGCTCGAAGTTCTAACACCCAAAGCTTCAGATTTAGGCGCTCGACCTTGACGATGTCCGCTCCGACCAGACGGCCGATGGATGTCTTCTTCCGCCACAGAAGAAGATGTGCAAGTCGCTAGACGCCAGTATCTAACCGTGAGATCTCGTGATAGGCTGCCCGATCCAGCAGGTCATTCCACTCCCCGAGCCCGGCGAGAACGTGGTGTTCGTGGTCTCACTTCCTTCGGGTTTAGGCTTCCGACGGATCCCTTTGTGCGGGGCCTATGTTTTATTATGGGCTGATTTTCATGACTTGAACTGAGTCCATCCTCCATATCTCGCCATTCATTGTCGATGTGAGGCCTTCCTCCATATTACCCCTCACTTTGGATTGTGGCTCAAGACCTTCAAGGTGGAGCCAAAGATGATCGAGGGGAAACAAGCAGAGTGCGGAGGGGCGGTCATAAGCAAATGTGCTGATGCTCAGGGTCTGGGGCTCTTTTCAAGAGGAGCTTGGTTTGTGGCAACGGGAGTGGTTTTATATCACCGCCTCCTGGGCACCAAATGGGTGGCGCCTCTGCTCCGCCAGTCCACCACAGCGGGTCAAGCGCCATGGTCAACAAGGCTGATTGGGGCTGTCCAAGGACGCCTTTGCTGCAGGCCAGATTCGAGACCTCCAAGAAAGGGAGATCAATCTGGCTGCCGTGGCGCAGGTTATGTTGATCCGTGCCTCGCCTGCAACGCGCCCCTCCGCCTATGGGAATTTAATCCGAGGGACCACGAGCCTCCAAAATTTTATGGGCACGACGCCCATGGAGATGTATAAACTGTTCTTCGGATCACAAGAGAGGTGTCCGACCTGACCGAGGACACAGGACTAAGCTGCAATCGCCAGATACTCAAGTAAGTAGTCCCGTAACCGACAAGCTGTTCATTCATTTATCATATATATATGCCCTTTAAAGGAGCCGCTTTTGAACAGGGTGGATAGCCAAGGCAAAGTTAATAAGGTGTCCGCCCTCCCGAGACCATGCCCGATCCCATGCTCACCAAGATGTTGAAGGCCGCGCTTTTGAAGAAGGCGAAGGGGGAGCGGGAAGAAACCGCCTCTACAAAGGAGGCTATCAAGGAAGGAGGGATTAAAAGTCCCATCTTTCGAGGAGAGAAGAGGACCGCTCGAAGATCCGGAGGTCAAGGCCTCAAAGAGGGAAAGGAATTCGCCGAGAGTCCGGCTACGGGAAGTAACCCAGCCGCACTATTTCCCAAGGGGATCAGCCTCCAAATGAGCCGTAAGTAAAAAGAAGGGTCTTGTAAATAAGGAACATCCCTGCATTTATTTATGAAGATAACCGAAATTGTACCTTGTAGTTCGACTCAGCCCTTCGCAGCAGAGCTCGCCTTCGGGGATCTTCTTCCGAGATGATGGAGAGCGAACGCCCACCTGTCGCAGACCATAGCGAGGCGGACGACCCGAGGTGTCGCATGAGGGTTCCCCTGTCCGGGCGGGCCGGAAGGTCCGCGCCAAGTGGTGTGCGGTCGGAGGAGTGAAGGATCTGCCGAGCGAAGGGTTATTCTAGAAGATCACCGTGTTTCTAATGGGTACGGTGATTGAAAGAATTGCATCCGCAGAGAGCGGATTGCATGAAGCCGCCGTAAGCTTATTAACGGGTTCGAGGTACACAAAATGATGTACCTTCCGCAGTTATGCATATAGAATGCGCCTCAGATAGATAGTAGCCTCGAGACTCGTATGTTGTCAAAATTGACAGCAGCCGAGGATCAAAATCTCAGTTATAACATATCGCCGCCCTAAACAGGTGGCGGGCGTCCCGCACAGCCGATCGATGAATATGCCGAACTAAAGCGGCAACTTGACGAGGCGGATGCGACATCGCGCTAGTCAATAAACGGTTTGACGAGTCACAAGGTATGCGATTTCTACGCGGACACCGGTAAGGGAGCTTGACGCCCATGTCTTACTATTTGTATGCTTAATGCGATGGTGTCGCTGTTTGGAGGAGCTGCGCGAACTCACCGAGCCGTAAAGAGAAAGCCGAAATAGTAATGCGGCCAGTTATAGGGCGGCCAAGAGCTAAAAGCCGAACGGCTGCTCATCGCCGGGTTAAAGAGGAAATGGCCGATATGGCCGTAAAGTTGAAGAATACTACCGATCGCTGCGAGGTTCTTGAAAAAGAACATCAAGCGGAGCAAGAGGGCTCGAAAAGGCCGCCGCCAATCCAAGGATGCCCATTCGCTTTGAGAGCTGCCAAGGAGGAGCTGAGTCAGCCGGGCAATTGCGGCTGGAAAACCGCTTTTGCTGCGGAGGAAATATACGGATCCAAAGTATGCTTAATTGGACAAGTTGTGGAGTTCGAGGATGCTTATCCGACTTAGCGGCGAAGCGCCATGGACGCGATTGAGCACTTCCGAGGCCGG
>JAHIAM010003659.1:0-23581 GCA_021605205.1 Aegilops longissima | reverse complement strand
GGGACTCAACCATCATATGGATGTTTTGAAAAGTCAAACCTAAAAGTTTGACCAGGTATATGTGGAGAAAACATTTACATCCGAACGATCATTAGATTCATCACAACATGTACTTACTTCATACTATCATTTATCTTTGGTATTGAGATATAAGTAATTTCTTTATAAACTTGGTCAAAGTTTCAAAAGTTTGACTTTAAAAATGTTGTAACTACATTATCGAACGGAGGGAGTAGCTTTTTCTCTCTCGCTATCTCTCACGGGCCTCCTCTCACTAACTCTATATCGACGGATTATACGCCACGTGTCAGCAGATAGCTCAGATATTGTTTAGTTGACCGTCAACCAATCCACATGCTGGTTGTCACTCGTTCTCAGATCTTGGTGTGGCCCATGTGGGGGTGAAAATAAGTAAACTAGAGGGCAAACTTTGCCGAAGGACGACTCACAAGACACCACCACGGCTGACGGCATGCATGTAATGACGACCAGCACACCCAGCACAACACACACCAGACACGGACACCGCATCGCCGCCGTTGAGATGGACGGCGAGGCAGCCAACAAGCGGAGGCCGCCAGCTAAACCGATCCGCGAGCCTCGACTTCATCGAGCCTCCGACGACATGCTGCTCGCCATCATCGGCCCCTCCCCACCAAATCTGCCGGCGGACCGCCTCTTCCCGGGCGGTGGCGCCCGCGCCAAGGCCCTCAACCTCACCGCCGATAGCTGCCTCTGCGACGGGATTGCAAACGCATGGCCAAGCCTCCAAGATCCTTTCATCGCACTGGCCAGCCAGACGCCTTTGACATCCGCATGTTCAAGACCAACCGCAAGGTCCAACCCAAGTTCGACGAGTGGTTCTATCCTCGCCCTAGATCAGCTCGAGGAGCTCAGCTTGAAGTGGACGATGTCGCTCGCCGTCCGCGCCTCCGCCAACGCCACGCCAGCGCCGCCTTCAGCTCCCGCTATCTTCCCCAGAATGCCGCACCCGCCTTTCTTCCTCAACTCAAGCAGCTCGACCTCTTCGACGTTGTCATCTCGAAGGTTATGGAGCACCTGCCCGCGCTGTAATGCGCCGAGTACCTTCGCCTTGAGCAGATCCACGGGTTCATTAGCCTCCACATCGCCGACGAATCTCCGATGGATTTATGTGTCTTGTGGCCCCGCAACAAGACATCAATTGGGAAGAGATCACTCCAGCTGTTCCACGTTATGGTCATTGAGAATGCGCCTTTCCTTGAGAGATTGCTTGTATCGGATCTAGAAGGTCCAACAAAATCAGGGTCATTGACGCTACCAAATTGACAGGCTGGTGTACTTGTCGCCAAATTCTCCTAACTCTTTATTGATCCGTAATCGCTCGGTACAACACTCATCTTCTTCTCCGCCTTCTTGAAATTCACATTTTAAATTTCTTCTTGATGTATTTACGATCGCCTTCCGAAAATGATTCACAAGCTTGACCCATATGCACAAAGGAAGATCTTAGCACTAAAATCTATCGGCCCCAACTGGATCAAGTTGTTGGATTCTTACATGCTTTCCATGCACGGAGAAGCTACTCATCGAGGTGAAACTTCTTTCCTATTAATAAACGGTAATCACAACGTAGCTCAATTTTTTCGTAATTTTCCCAAATTGATGACAAGTGTAGTGTTCAAAACTACATCACCGACCGCACCGAAAGAAATGTTTTTAGTATTTTTTCTCACGTGATCACCTGCATCATTTTTATGTTGTACTACTATAGTAGCCTAGGCTAGTCATAGTGGAAAGTAACTTAGACTACTCCAAGAACTCTATGGTTACCCTAAGGGCAAGTACTACCTCCGCCCGGTTTACTCTTCCAATTTTGTAGTATCAATTTGACCATAGATTTAATCGACAAAATGTTAATGCATGTCACTAAGAACTATATCGTTGGATTCAGATTTGAACATAATTTCAAATGGTGTAATTTTTAGTGACATGCATTGGCATTTTCTTAGGTAAATCTATGGTCAAAATTTTATACTAAATACGAGGTAGATTTTCGTTCTAAAATTTTGTCTTACATTTGATTAGATATGGATGTATCTAACACTAAAATGTAACTAGATACATCCGATTTAGACAAATTTAAGACAAGAATTTTGGGACGAGGGAGTACAAAAGTGGGCTATGTAGGCCAAAACACGTGCAAATTCACTTGTGATGCATTTGGCATCGATGCCCTCCATTGCTCACCGGTGCCCCAATCTGGATCACCTACTTTGCTCCGTGCCAAATTAACTCACGAATGAAAAACACGCATGGGAGAGAGAGAGGACCGAGGCAAAAAAAACACTTGTTTGGGAGAGTGAGAGGCTGGTGTAGTTGGTTTGATTGATTTGTTTATACATGTGGGTCTGTAGCACAGCGGTGCCAACTCTCTCACATCGCGAGAGCGGTGCCAAAATCTTTTGATTTGACATCGATGCGATTATGTGGCATACTTTTTAAAATATGGCATCGGCCACATAGTGGAAGGCAACAAATGCCCAAGCTCTTCACGTGCTCCTAGTTAAATGAGAGGAAATGAAAGAGAGAGAGAGAGAGAGAGAGAGAGAGGAAAAATATCACTAGCCAGCCAACCCTATCGTATGAGCGAATGATATTGGTACCTCTTGATGACACGGCAATCTTATGCAGCCAGCTGCTCTAATATGTTCTCTTTTGCAGATAAAAAGACCCAAAGTGAAAATGTGTTGCACTATAACAATCTCATCGAATGCCTTGATCTCCATCGTAAATTGATTTGATCGACTACCGAGGCAGCACATCCGAGATTAAATTGGCAGGTTCTTTGTTCGAGGCAAGTGTGCTCAAGGTAATGAGGTTTGCATTCTCCAAGAACAATGAATGGCGTTGATCACCGCAATCTAAGCCTAAATGACAAAGTCTCCGCAGGTTGAATTTGTTTTTGAAACATCAAGTGGCCGAGACTCAAAACTTATTTGCCCATTAGTGACTTGTCGTAGGTGGATTTTAGTTTGTACGATAACGCTGCATCCACCTAAAGTAACGAAAGTTCTTACGAAACTTCCTAGTAATTCTCTTCCTAGGTGCAGCATTACTCCTAACATTTGTAATATCAGTTTGAAACTTGTAATATTGCCGTGTCCTATTCCCGCTTTCAAAATCCGAATCAAAAGGTCCGAGTTGGTGATGATGTTGTGCCTCCCATCTTTCACCAATAGCCGCCGGATCTAGATCCGACGATACAAACCAAGCTTTCCATTTTTGCAAAAGATGCCCGACTTGTTCCCTATTTACAAACAACTCCTTGTCTCTCACAATCAGCCTTATCTCCTCCCCACCACATCTAGAAGGCCGGGAAAATCGCGATGGGCCACCGAGCCGCCCACCCCCAATCTTGGTGTTCCGGCAATGCACGGCATCTACGCATGGGAAATTATGTCTAACAGGCTAGTTGTAAGCAGGCTAGCTCTAAGCCATGATGATAGTGACTGAACGGTGAGGTGACTATGGTATGCCAACACGGCCCTATACTCAGTGTCATCTCCCAGTGGTCTTGTCACTTCACCGTGAGGAGCAGACGAATAATTTGACCAACGGTAGAATAAAGGTTAGTACTTAGAGTACTACATTGGTAGTACTACTACTAGTACTAGTAGCACCACCGCCTGGATTTAGGAGTACTACCACGCCCATCCGGATTTTAGTATTTGACTAGCAATATCTAGTAATGCATGTCACAAAAATGTACTACCCTCCTAAATAAATACATGGTGTTTTATTCCTATTCGCAGAGAACTTAATGTTTTTTGCTAACTAGAGTACTAATAGGATTACATGCAATGAACTAAACAATGCATGTCATGTTTGGTAGTCTCAAGTCATTGAAAGCATGCACGGCCCACATCTCTCATTGGTTGATATGTCAATAAATAAGAAACAAGGAGGGAGTTAATGCACCGTGCCAAGTGTTTTGGGATTATTTGGTTTTTAATGTGACTTACACAACATTTTTGTTTACATGCATTAACATTTTATTAGTTAAATCAAAGGTCAAAACTTCTAAAATGCAAAGGGGACCAATAAACCAAGAACATCAAACTTCTTTGTTTGGCCCCAACTAGAGGTCCTGAGATGACTATATCAAACCGCAAGGAGGGGGGCGAGCTTCATTGACTTACGGCAACCCCTTTGGGTGAATGACACGGGCCTGGGGGTGGCTGGCCCATCAACCAAAGGGCAAAGAGACCGAGGAGGTAAAAATCCCACGCACCCACGCACGCTAACCAAGGGCAAGAGTGATCACCGAATCGAAGATCGATTGACTTCGCCCCGGTTTAGTCTCCTTGGAAGGCAAGACCAAAGTTTAACTAACAAAATGTTGATGTGTCAACAAAATTATAGGATTCGATTTGAACATAGTTTCAGTATAAATTTTAGTAACATGGAAACATTTTGTTAGTTAAATCGGTCAAAATTTGACACGGATTACAATGGGGACCAATAAACCAGACAGGTAGTAGAAGCTTGACCCAGGAGGCGGGGAGCATCCCGCCGGAGGCCCGAGGCCGGGTTGCCCGAACGAGGAACGCCTTAGTATTGTTGAGGCCCCAGGCGAGGGGCCCTGGACGAAAATTGCTCTCCTTGTTCGACGAGGTCCTCGCCGGTTTCTACGTTCACCATCCCAAGAAGTCCTGGATGACTTTGACGAAGCCTTCACCGACGCCCGTGCTCGCGATGCCCCCACCCTCAACCGGCCACTATGGTGACAACCCTTCGACGACCGGTGGCCCCGAGACGCCCGCCGCCGACCGGAGAATGTCCACCAGGTCGCTACCAAGAAACCCGGCGAGAAGACACCATCCATAATCACCCACGCCCACGCAATGCAAGAGGAAATACCGGCCTTCTTGGACCGCAGGCAACCTTGACGGCAACTGCTCAAGCACGCTGAGCTCGCCGCCAACGCCGCCCTCACCGCCGGTTGGTGACCCGCCACTAGGGCGTGAGGATGTCGTTGATGGATCCGTATGTATTTTTATCTTTCCACAAATCCATGTAGTAGTATATGATACTAAGTAATTATTTTACCTTTGATCAACTTCATAATTTTCAGACGATCTATGCATGAACGGGCGCGTAACCAAACTTCCATTACTCTATCGATCCAACCATGGAGCAGAAACCAAATTTTAAGTTCGGGTTAAAGGAAAAGCCTGCTGTTTCGGCCGCACCCCACACGGTTGGTCCGCACGCCCAAGGGGAATGCGTTGTTTGCATTTTCACTTACAAGTGGGACCGAGTTGAGCAAACCGACTATCCAAAAACCCCATCCCGCCCACCGCCGATGGCTGAGAAAACAGGAGGGAGAAGAGATGGTTGTAGCACGGACTCCAAGAAAATTGGTGTTGGAGGGATTCGGTGGGTTGCCGCATCGCTAGACGTGAATGCTAGTTACCCATGCCACCCCACTATATCGAGCCTATATCGAGGTACGGAGAACAAATTTCCTGCAATCCTGCCAAGACTCTCGATTCTCTTCTCACCACCAAGGAGCGCTGGAGCCCATCGTTTTTGCTCACATGGGTCCCACATGTCGTGAAAACGCAAGGGACCCAATCAACCTTCACATCTTTCACCTCGACGTTTGGTGATGAAAACAAACCAAGAAAGATCTTTGGCCGGTTTTGGAGTTACTCAAGAGTAGTAAGATTCTATTTACGCTTAACCTAAGATGCACATCTCGTGGTTTCAACTACCACTCTATTTTCTTTCATGACACGACCTGGATGTGGATGTCCCACGTGGTCGGCAAAAGGAGGAAGAACCCACCAAATCTTCTTTGGGCTCTGGATTAGACTAGTTGTGCTAACTTAAAATTTTTTTGGATTCTCCGCTCCAAAATACTTGACTTCCATTTGTCCAAAAATGGATGTACCTATATACTAAAACATGTCTAGATACATATATATTTTGACAAATAGAAGGCATGTATTGTGCAAAGGGAGTAGAATGGATGCAAGTTTTTGTATTGGGAAGAAGAGTACATCCATATATTGATAGAGCGCAATTTAGTAGATGTTCTATCACTTTTAGCTAGCATAAGGCTATAGATGAGATTAGTGCACTTGTTGATACTCCTACTTGGTATCGGTTGCTGCTAGAGCAGAAAAACGGAGGAGGGAAGTACTAGAATAGAGGCTAGACATGAGACTAGATGCGAGGAAGCAACGCCTACTTTTTACACTTAAGAAGAAAGAAGCACGCAAGATCGAGCCTCCCAGATCAACAATGAATGCATCGAGAAGGCACTAATCCAACTTACAGGAGTAGTAAAATGTATTCTTGTGGTTCTTGTTTTTTTGGTCTTGCTTTTCTAGTCAAAATTATCGTTGAGTTCGGCAAAACGGAGGTCCGCTTGGGGTCGGGCGGCAGTTGGCCTTACAAGTGGGACCGCTTTAAGGAAACCGACTATCGGCAAACCCCCACCCTCGCCGCTGCCGATGGCTGAGTTAGAGAAACGATGAGGTTGAAGAGATTGCTCTAGCACGGACTCCAAGAAATATGGTGTCGATGGAAGTTGTGCTGGTGGCGGTGTCGATTCTGACGTGAATGCTTGTTCCGCCCATGCCACCCTACTACTCCTACTACTTACTATATAGTACTACTAGTATCGAGGATTCGAGGTGCTGGTTACGTAGTACAATATGGCTACAAAGAAAACACCGCACGACGCCAAGCATGTGAAGCTAGTACAAATAGTGTACTACTATTGTTGATTGGCCTCATCCGATAACCTGTTGCAATGCACCATAAATTATGTATTCAAAATATTTTTTGCCTCCTTGCACCACTCACTCAAGAAAACTCAAAGCCATTCATAAATTTAGTAATTTTATCACACATATCATTTTATTACATACAACAGTCATCAACCCACATCGACAACGAGGATACATTATAAATACTAAAGTTTTCACCACACAACAAATAACAAGCAATGAAATGAACTTCAACTCAACCATTCCTCGGCTAAAACGCTTGCTTTGAACCACAAGTGATTCTCGACGGGCCATCCATTGTCGATCCGAGACCAACGCAGACGATCATCCAGGAAGGGCCTACTATATCAGATTAGGGTAGGGAACCACCCAAATGTCCGAGGTATAGACACGCTTGCTTCCATAAATGGTAGTAAGTTGTGTCAACAAGGTTGATCGCCTTTTCACCATCATTGGATAGTTTTGTCCAAGGAAGAGCCAAGTTTTCCAAGACTATCAATTCTTACCAGGGAGAAGGAGTTGGGTTAGCACACTAGTATCCATCCCGAATACCATGCAACGGTGTTGAATAGGTCCGGAGAGTGCACCATGGGAGACTACACCGCTTCCTTAGCGAACATCATCCAAGGGCTGTATACACACGAAAGAGGTGATCCTAATTAGTTCCAGCGCCAAATAGTATATGGGAACCGCTTCGTGATCACCCATCATCATCTCCCCTTGGTTAAAAAATCTTCAAGTATAGGTGGTGGAATGTTCACAGGACCTGGAAACACAAGAAGAAGGTTAATTAGTAAGGTGGCCATAGTGGGGGTAACATAAGTAGTATCATGCACTTGGGACTCCAAACATGCTTATGTAAGGCAATTAAGGAAGAGAGAGATGGTTATAGTAACAAAGGTAGATACCGGAAATAATAAATGTGATGCTACTATGTGTCATGCATGGCAATAAATGAGACCACCTATGATACAATCTAAGATACTATGCACTAAAGGGAAACTTACTAACCCGCATGCATGTGGATGAAACAATTATAATTACTTGGAAGACAAACGACAAACAACGAGGATGCCATGTAAAAAACAAAGGCCACGAGTGGTGGCAGCAAACACAAGGCCCTCGGATTGAATTGCATCACAAGACTCATCCGTACGTAAACTGATTTTTGAGCAATATCCATCCAAATAAACCATCGAGGACGGCAACAAGCTTGTCAAGATAGCAACAACTTCATAGTTGTTGTAATTCCAAGAGCGGTTGGGACTCGAGAAATTGCTATCTTCCGAGAAGACAACACCATGATTGTATTTGAACATGCCATAAAACCGTGTGCTCAACCTCCGGGCAGCCCGCTGAGATTTTTGGAAGTGGAACCCGTCACGAGTGTACACATTCACAAGTTCCCACCGCAGTTGGACCCAATGTAAACAACCCAATCTCCATTTGGCGCCCAAGCCTTGCCCTCAAGCGATGGCATCTTAACATCATACGATTATTATCAAGCGGCATCAACCGGCATAGGCCAGGCCTCCGTACGGGCGCCACCATCGGGTCATCGAAGAAGATAGGGGAGATCAAACCGCCCTTGACTCTTGGGTTCCTTGTAATGATGTTATTAGTTGAGTCGAGAATGGGCTTGAACGAACCTCCATGCTAGCCGAGGTGATGACGGTCAACCATCAATGAGTTCCTCCACCACGCCATCTTTCGATCGGGCAAGAATAACGGGTCGCCTTCCGCCTGTTCCTCCATGGAGAAGACGATCAACAATGGCGTAAGAAAGGGTGAAGGGCTGAAGGAAAATGGAGGAGGGAGAGGAAGAGCGATGACAACAGTTCCAAATCGAGAGGGAAAGGCAAGAGTCGGTGGACGGTTGCCAGTTTGCCACGGTTCAGGGGGCGCCGCCTACACGCCGGTTCGAAATACTCCTACTACTCGGCCGCCTCACCGATATGTGGAACGGGACCACATGTCAACGAAACATGGTGTGTAATTTCGTGCAAAATGCGATCCGCCATGGGCCCGAGGTGCCATTAGTTATCGACTTTTATTTTTTAATGGCGCTTCAGTTTTGAAGCACGACTAACGGTATTGACGCAGAGAAAATATAAACTACCTACCACTACTCCACCTCCAAAGATTAGTAGTATAAAAAGATATATAGGCCGGAGCTTCAGGCCCCAAGGGCTGCCCACTTGCTTCTCACACTACCACCCTCTCCGGATCTAAAAAGACGGCCCTCTCTCCCTCCTCACCGTGGTCACAGATCCCGGGAAGAAAAGGACGGCGTTGACGCACTCGTCGTGGGCGAAGCGAGGTTGCATCGACGACAAGGCCGTCCTTTGCACTCCAGCGCCTCGGGATGGCCCCATCCCCAAGCCGCGCCATAGTAAAGGGGAGGACGACCACCACGAAGCGGCCACTTCCCACGAATTCCGGTATGCTACCTCTTTTCAACCATACCTTGTTCTATTGCCCCATCCGCACGCCGCTGCATTGGATTTTTTCCACTCCACCATCTTCCCATTTTATCCCTCTCGCCCGCTGGCCACGCAGACAAAAACCATAATTTGCACTATTAAAGGAAACCCTACTTCATGCTCAATGCATGTCCGGGTTGAATAAGGAAAGGAAGGAGATTGATGCCCAAGAGAGTAGGCATCGAACCCGATCTAGGTTGAAAAGGGGAAAATCAGTAGCTAAGGAACAGTCTCGTCTCTTGGTTGAAGAAGGGTAGAAAGGCATGACAACGCAATAGAGAATGGACAGGTCGATCGGTTTGTTGTCCTCACATAGGAAAAAGGTGGCTAAAGAGAACAAAAATGGGACGAATCCACATATGCTGCTGGATATTTGTTGCTCGGGCAACCATACCTCCTCACCACTCCGGTCTGCGGAGGTACATCGGACGGTGCGCCCAATCGTCCAATGGGCCTCCCATGCTCTTATTGCCACTTTTTTTTGTTAGTATAACGCCAAAGAAAAGTCAAGCAATGCTATCGCTAAAGTGATGCCACATTTAACTAATGCCGCCTCCCTAATGCCACGATAATTTAAAAGGCCATTTAATGTCACCGATCATTTGTGGTTAATTTGATTGTGGATGTATTAAAGATTTTTGCTAAGGCATTCTAATGTTGTTGCACAGCCAAGATACCAACGATGAAACTTGTTACTACCTTCAGATTTTTGATCGAATGCTTATAGATTACATACCTCACTTTCATGAGATAAGTTAATTTTTTGTACAAAGGTCACCAAAATGCCAAGGCGCCATGTCATTTTATTTTGGTTAAACCGCATGCATAATTATGAAGACAAGAGGAAAGGTCAAGAGTGGGCACCTCCTCCTCCGTTTCTTTGATTCGCTCGATCAAGTTTTTATGTTTGATCGATTATCAAGATTGGGATAGCAATTTTAAGGTCCCCCTGTTCGAAATGATATTTACCTTTGGAGGTACATGGTTTGCAATTTTTTATACGTCATTAGTTAATAATGCTAGTTACCTTCGCTTCGTATTTGGTTTAATGCTCATGCACACTAGTATACCAATGTAAACTTGTTACCTTTACATTTTGTATTGTTAATTTTATAGAAACCTTCCAAAGGTAGAGTTTATTGAAATTGTTCAAAGAAAACCATTGTATGCACTCGTAATAAACTAACTACTTATCGGCACTAGCCAATCGGATTAGTGTATATTTGTAGTATTCAATGGTGTTGCATTAGCGATGGACATAAATAAAGGTGGCAAGCTTTCCCGATATGTGCTCAAGAAAACTACTACCTTTTTTCTAAATACTAGACGCTTGGGTACTTTAAATTGAACCGGAAAACGCCTTATATTAAGGAAAAGGGGTGTAGAGTTCACTCAAATTATCCCTAAAGTTAACACCTTTGTTAAAATTAATGTTCATTATGTTATGGAGGAGGTCCAATGTTTGTCTCTAATGCCCGCTACTACATACCCGACATCATGATGTAATGTTAAGTCATTTCCTTTTGTACAAAGGTCACTAAATTGTCAAGGCGGTGATGGCATTTTATTTTAGTAGAACCACAAAATTTGCTTAAAAGAAGAGGAAAGGTCAGAATGGCTCCTTTTTAAAAAACTATGTATGCCTTCCCGACATCAGCCCTTGTTGCTTTATTTATTCCTTCAAACAGTGGTTAGAAACAGTCTTGCTACCTTTTCCCATTAAGAAATTGGAATGCTTATATTTGTGAGTCTATGCTTCAACTAGTGCCACTTTTATAGTAATCACACTTTCAATATCTATGCAAAAGGGATGCTCTTTTAGTGGAGCTGCACAAAAAGTCCAACCGGTTCAACATTAGGAGCATGTTTTTTTCCAAACCTTTATATCCAATTGGTGGCACTATGAGCTGTTCATTACGAAGGTACATGGTTTGCTATATCTTTCTACTTTTTTTGTACCGTCATTGATAGTAATACTAGTGGTTTGCATGTGAATTTATTTGGTGGTGGACCACATTGAGGTGGAAGGATTCAATGATTGGATGCTCAATTTGTTGTATTGATTTCACCTCTTCCATCACTAACATGGTGTGGTATATGTTTACTAGTTGTTGATATTTTGCAATGAGATGTTCGCCCTTATTTGGCAAACAAACAAAGTGTCCGCAATTTTGGTTGAACGCACAAGAGAATAGTATAATAATGCAAAGGCCATTTGAAAATAGACACAAAGATTGATAGTCACTTCATGGACTGCAGAAAAGTAGTATTGTACTATTTACTGGCCAACACTAGGTGCTTCATTGCTTTGGTCCGATTATAAAGGGCATCATTTTCCCTAAGTTAAAGTTTGTATTCAAAATAGTCTCAATGTGATCGAGAGAAGACCAAATCATATTGCAGTGGATGTTCCTCCATCATGTGTGGTTCATTCTCATGGTTCCAAATTGTTGGTGAAACCACTTACGCTTTGAAGAGGAATTGTAGACTTCACAAACAAATTTGTCTTTCACCGATCAATGTTGGCCAAGAGAAGCATCCATGTTAGTAGGAAGAACATATGTTTTTCTAGATCTTTGCTTTTGAGCTACATATTTGTATATGATTTGGAATCATTGAGATGCATTAACATGTTGATCTTATGTATGGGAATCGCATTAGTTAGTTTTAGTTTAACGCAAGATCCAAGTGGCTGATCTTTGCTTTTGGAGCTACATATTTGTATATGATCTTGAATCATTGAGATGCATTAATGCTACTTTTATTTCTGTTCGCCGGTTTAAAGTTACCGATCACTAGCTAGGCTACAAATGCGCCCTGGCAGTTTTATTTAACGAAGATGCTATGGCAGTTTTTGAATAAAATGCCTACCTCTAAAAAACCCAAGTTACACTATCGATCCTCACGGATAAAAATGCCTACCTCCAAGAAATCGACGTTACACTATCGATCCTACACGGATAAATAGCGGATCACGACGCATTACCTCCTTTTTCCGGCTTTGGGGCTCAATTCAAGAAACGACCACCGATCCTACACAAAAATAGCGGATCAGCACGCTTAGTACCTCCTTTTCGGGTTTGCAAGGCTTAATTCAAACCTCTCACCAACCAAGGTACTCCTCCGCTGGGTTTATTAGTCCCGTGAGCAAAGCAAAGAAGACCAAGGCATGGCAATAATTAACGGGCGGAAGTTTGCCCAATTAATTCCAGCAATTTGGTTGTACGCGTTCTCGGCTGCGACTCGTTATGTGCTTCCGATCGCCCGGAAGGATTCCGAAAGGTGCATGCAGGCCGAATTAAGGCAGCTAACTAATAAAAAAGATACGCTTTAATTGTTGCGGGCTTTTTAAACCTGGAAATCATTATTGACAAGGAGGGAGATGATTCGAGTGCATTCGCTTGACCGCCATGGGCCAAGGCACCCGACGGACGGATGGCATACCATAATTTCGCCTTAGTTTTCCACGGAAGGGCGCCAAGCCATTATGCATTGAATTCATGACCGCGGCTACCTTCCCTATAAGTACTGCTTCCGCCTTTCCAGGCCACCGTGACCCAACTCCCAATTCCTCCTAAGCCCCCACCGCCCGACGTCGCCACCACGCCCGCCATGCCCCCGCCTGTCCGCGTAGGGCACGCCGAGGCGGTCACCAAACTAGTGTTCGGTTTTTCACCGGAAGGCGAAAGGAGGAGGCATTCTATTGTTTAGATGGCAATGGCAGACGAGGAGTTGTTGGAGCCACCGCATGGTGGAGGAGCAGGAGTTGTTGGAGCGCCACCGCCCGGGGAGGAGCAGCGATGCCGACGGACCGCCAAGGGGACATGGAGCAGCAGCGACCGACGCCTTGAGTCGCGGGCGAGCGCCCGAATCGGGCCACATTGGAGGCGGGCCCGGCAAATAGCCTGAGGCTGTCGGGCACGCACGCATTCGCGACGCTGATTTTTACTACCACCCAAGTGGGTTTCCCGCCAGCCGGGCCTTGGACCACGCCGCATGGAAAGGGCCAACGCCCTTCATCGCACCTGGCAAGTCCAAGGGAGGCGAGGCCGGTGCCGGGCTTAGCGGTACCGCCAAGATCGCCTAGTTAGCTAAGAGTAAGGTTAGTACTTGTCTAGTGGGAGGAGATAGTTAACTTGGCTATGATGGTTGTCAACGGAAGTTCAAGATTTATATGTGGATCAGACCTGCTACTTTGCTCAATGTTGAACTTTCCGCTTGAACTTATGGAATGGGTTGTTATTTTTAAATGGGTTGTATTTGTCCTCCACGGGTTTAGAGGTTGACTTGTTGGCCTAGCAAGTTGACGCAGCACAATTAGGGAGATGATTGTACGTGGAGAGGATGACAGCAGGACCCGCCAAGGTCATGGAAGTACGTAAGCGTGCCTCCTTATTTCAAGCCAATAAAAAATGGCTCCTCCTAGTGGATTTCACATCCGGGTCCCATGCCATTGTCAACGAATAATAAACGAGAGTTGCACAACGAGCGGCCGACACCGTGGACCCAAAGAGCTCGCCCAGCTTATTTTTGTTTTGGGTTAATTTGATAAATGCTTCGAGAAATGCCACGCAATTTCCAAACTTTGAAAGATGCCATTTCATGCCATTTCTAGTGGCATTTTTTAAGTCCTAAGTGGCATTTTCAAAGTTTGCAACTCAGTATGCTTTCAAAGTTTGCAAAATTGCAGTGGCATTTTTCAAAGTTTGGAAATTGCAAGGGTATTTTTATGAATCGCCATAATTGGAGTGGCATTTATCTAATTTGTTTTTGAGATTAAGGTGGTGTCAACTGGCTGTGGGACACTCGCCTAGACAGCCTTTTTTTATGTTTAATATAGACCAGCCCAAAGAAGTTTTTTTTTTTCTTTTTGAAAATGGCTAGCTCAGTTTTTTTGTGATTTGTCAAGTGAGTCACTTTTATCGCCTGCTTGGGCTGCAAATCTTTTCAAGACGCAGGAGAGCTTTCATTCACCTGGCCGAGAAAATGGCCTATCAAGAATGAGAGAAATGGGTTGTACATTTTAAAACACACCAAACCCGCAATTAGTTTCAAATATCTTTTTTCATTTCGAGATTTTAAATTGCATTGATTTTATGCGTGGACAATTTATTGATTTTATATTGATAAACATTTATTTTAAAATCAGCCTGAATGTGACTCAAATTTCGGATTAAAACAGTTCAGACCGCAGACCGTTATATGCAAAATTTCGTATAATTTTTAACCGGCCACAATATGGGCTGTAATGCTAACAAAAAGAATATGGGCCCAAAAAAACTGTAAGAATTAGGCAAATGGGCTGTAAACTATTTGAAATAATGGCAGATGGGTTGTATGCTGTTTTCCATGATTTGAGGATTTCCGTATGGCTACCAGATACTGTTGATGTCCATCCAACGGCCGCCGCGGTTTCTTCAATCTTCTCGCTTCTTCCCGCTCCGTCTGGCCAAACAAGCGTTACTGGACTGCCTCGCTCTTCCTCCTCGCTGGGTCCGGCCAGGTTGCTGCCAGAGGGCCTCACCGCCCCACCGCATTTCCCATTGCTGGCCTAGCCATCCTCTACTCACCCACACATACCGTTATTCTACCGCGACGGCAGACGAATCAGAAACCTCCTCAGATTCCTCCGCTGCGGGAAAACAATCGCCGAGTATTCCTCTCGGCTCGTGTATCGCCCACCGCCTCGCGTGCTCGGCGTGGGTTCGGTCAACGTGGTCAATGAACTACATCCATCGAAGTGGACTGTACGTGGAGAGGCTGATAGTTAGGTCCATGGCTGTACGCAAGGAAATGCTTCCACGCTGCGCAAAATAATGATTCCTCCACCAGACATCTGGGACCCAATAAAGGGCCTTTGTATTTCGCATGAAAAAAACGTTACCATCACCGACAACTCGGAAAGCCACCGCCTATATCTTCACACGCAAGGAAGTGCGCTTCCTTATTACGCCAAAAAAAGAATACCCCCCGCTAGCTGCGACTCCAGAGTAGGGGGCCCACTAAGTTGACGGGACCAAGGGCTTTGGTCAACTTAGTCAATATGCATGATTCTAGCTCGACCGACCGCACGATGTCCATCCAACGGCCAGAGGTGCTTCTTCAACCTCTGGTCTTCTTGCTCCGTACCGCCCAAAGCAGCGCCTTTGGTCGCGGTTGGCTCTGCTTCCTCACTCTCCTGTGGCTCGGCTTCAGGCCGCTGAGGCCCCTCACCGCCCCATACTAATCCCACCGCTGGCTGTGCCATCCCTCCACTCCACTCACCCACACCCTCGTTATTCTCAAGGGCGACGGCAACAATAAGCTCATTAACCAAGGAACCTCGAGCATTTTCTCCGCTGGGGCATCCATCATTGCCGCTGTTTTCCCCGGCTCCGCCGCCCCTTCCTAGGGCCTCGTCAGTCTCCCACTCACCGCGGGTGTTCTCAAGCTGGTGTGGTCAATGGTCACGAATCAATTCCACTCCAAGAACATCAGACGCGGGAGAGGCCGATACCTGGGTCTCACGACGCCGCAAGGGAAGTGCCTCCTTATTACGCTGAAAAATACTTATTCCTCCCCGACAGGCAGGGCCCAACCGACGGGCCACAAGATTTCGTGAAAAACGTATGCCCTCGATCGTCTGGACCCACCCGACGGGCCACCGATTTGTGAAAAAAATGTTCCCCGCCGGGTCACCAACCCACCGTAGAAGTGCCTCCTTATTACGCAACAAAAATGAATACCCTGCTAGATGGGAGCCACCTTTGTGGGAGGCTGATTCTGTGGTCCTACTAAGTTGATGGGGACTGGAGATTTGTCAACTTAGTCAATATAAACGATTCTTGCTCCAAAGGACAGTGACGATGTCCATCCGACGGTCCGAGTGCTTCTTCAACCTATGGTCTTCTTGCTCATCACCACCCAAAGCAGTCACTTTGGCCGTGTCAAGATGCCCTCCCTCCCCGTACGGATGTGTCACAAGCGGAGGTCTCACCGCCTCACTATTCCCATCACTGCCAAAGTTCGCGGGCGACGGTAGCCTCAACAATCTAAGAACCGTAAACCAGTTGAACCTCAGATTCTCTCGGGCGCTGGCTTCACCGCTGCCTTCCCCGGCTCCTCCGTCGCTCCCCTTCCTAGGGCTCGCGTCGTCTACCAATTCGCCTGTTTCTCGCGCTGCGTAGTCAACATGGTCAAGGAACGATTTCCATCGACGCGGATCAGATGTGGAGAGGCCGATACCGGTCCATGGCGTTAAGCAGGAAGTGCCTCCTTATTACGCTGGAAAATAATTATTCCTCCACTGACGCCGGGGACCCACCGGACGGGCCACCGATTTCGCGAAAAAATGCTTCCCGACGGCCGCTGACCCAATAAATACACCTTCACACGCAAGGAAGCAAAGGCCCGCAAAACCAAAACGATTCGCTTTCGATCGGTGGAATCCACCACTATCTTCGCAGGCAGCGAAGTGTTCGCCATGCCGACCCACCCGTCGGCGCGTGACGAAGCATTGTTATTCTGGTCGCGAACGCAATGCACATATTACCGGGTCGCCAGAGGCGCCGCACGCGTCGCTCGCGTAGTAGAGGCGCATGTAGTATGGCCACGCACGTGATAAACGGCGCGAGGGTGCAAGAAAGAAAATACGGCCACGCATTTACATACCGGGCAGGGTCTCGAACGCTTACTCGCTGTGATACGCATACGGCTAGGTCGAACGGAGAAACAGGGCGCAAGGTTGTTGTGTTCATGGGGAGGCAACGGAATGCGCCGTTGTTCGCGGGAGGTAACGGAATGCGTCGTGTTCATCGGGAGGCAAACGGAACGCGTGGGAGCCAACCGGCTGAGTCGGAACGGAATGCGTGGTCGTGTCAATATCAAGGGGCTTGACTTAACAGCGGCGGAAATGAGGCCCGGCGACCACACAACGGAGGGGAATCGGCCTTGTGTACGGCATCAACCACGCTCAAACGGGATCCCGTTTATCTGGGCGGTGGCATACCGCGAAACGGAGGAAACGGACTTCCTAACGTCAAACGTGGGTCCCGCTGATCGGGAGGGTGTGGCGTATCAGAAACGGAGGAAACGGACTTCCTACGGTCGTAAACGGGGTCCCGTTGATCGAGGAGGGTGTGGCGATCATAAAACGGATTTAAACGGACCTGTGTTGGAGCGCCACAATAAATGGGGTCCGTTCATTGGTAGGTGGCGCATCGGAACGGACCCATGGGATACCGTCATCTCCACCGCTGACCTCCTCCAGCCCACGGGCTACCGCCGACCTCCCTCCACCTCCACGGCCTCTCGCTCATCCACCGTTCTGCCGCTACTCCACCAGCCATCGCTCCTCCACGGCACCCTCCATCGCTCATCTGCTCATCCAACCCTCCACACCACGGGTCCTGCTCAACTACCCTCCGCGCCACCCCTCCACCGCTTCATCGCTCATCCATCCTTCACACAACGGGGTCCTGTTCATCCAGAGGCAACGCCACCGCCACGCTTTCATCCAACCCCCCCCCGCAACGCCATCGCTCATCCAATCGATCGGCTTGCTTAGCAGCAGCAAGGGCGAATCGCCCATCGGGTTCGCTAACAGCCATCGATCGATCGCCGGGTTCGATGAACGCGTAGCCCGCAGCGCAATCGCCGGGTTCGCTAGAGCGAACACTCGCACACACGCCAGCGTACGAGAGAACGCGCGATCGATCGGCCCCGACCTCCCACCGTGAATCGCAACTCCCCAAATTTTCCTCCCTCGCTTCTACCACGGTTTTTTCCGCATGGACGGCCCAAAGAATGTCATGCAGCGCGCTCCAGCCCGCCTGTGACGAAAAAGACCATTTTCTATCATGATTTTTTGTCATAGAAGTAGGAGCCCACCACATCTATGATGATACCGGTTTTGTCACAATTGTCGCCATAGAAGTGTCATATGTATGACAAAAAAATTGCTCGCCCAAAATGTCACGGATGTGTCTTTTTTGTAGTGCTCCATAGTACCGAGAACGGCATTTTAGTCATCTTGCCCATGAGGCACGGTTCGCAAGTACCAAGTGATTCATAATCAAGTGGTTCCAAAAGTCCATCAAGATGGAGTTTCTTCATGCGTTTACATCGATATGACCTAAATGGCAAGTCGCAAATAAGTTGCACTATCATTATCAACTCGATCTTTTGGTTTCAACATTATGAATATGTGTATCACTACTATCGAGATTCATCAAAATAGACCACCTCAAGGGTGCATGACCATAAAAGATATTACTCATATAAATAGAACAACCATTATTCTCTGATTAAATGAATAACCATCTCGCATCAAACAAGATCCAGATATAATGTTCATGCTCAACGCGCACCAAATAACAATTATTCAGGTCTAAAACTAATCCCGAAGGTAGACGAGAGGTAGCGTGCGATCAGATCACATCGACTTTGGAACCATTTCCCACGGGCATTGTTACCTCGCCCTGGCCGTTGTTCGCTAATCCATAATCCCTGCTTTCGAAAGTTGCAAATATTAGCAATGTAACCAAGATCAAATACCCAAAGCATCGCGAGCTCTAGTAAGGTACACATCAATAACATGTATATCACATATACCTTTGTTCACCTTGCCATCCTTCTTATCCGCCAAATACTTGGGGCGCCTTCTTCCAAAGGACCTACCGCTTGCAGAGAAGCACTCAATCTCGGCTTAGGTCCATACTAGGATTCTTCTCTTGAGCAGCAACCGCTTGTCGTTCTTCTTGAAGTTCCCTTCTTCTTCCTTTGCCCTTTTCTTGAAGCTAGTGGTCTTGTTGAGCATCAATACTTGATGCTCCATCTTGATTTCTACCTCCGCAGCTTTTAGCATTGCTAAGAGCTCGGAATCGCCTTTTCCGCCTTGCATGTTATAGTTCATCACGAAGCTTTTGTAGCTTGGTGGTAGTGATTGGAGAATTCGTCAATGATGCTATCATCGGAAGATTAACTCCTAGTTGAATCAAGTGATTATTATACCTGCATATCTTGAGTATATGCTCACCGGACTGAATTATTCTCCTCCATCTTGCAGCTATAGAACTTATCGAGACTTCATATCTCTCAATCCGGCATTTGCTTGAAATATTAACTTCAACTCCTGAACATCTCATATGCTCCATGACGCTCAAAACATCGCTGAAGTCCCGGTTCTAAGTCGAAGCATGGCACAATGAACTATCGAGTAGTCATCACTTTTGCTCGCCAGACGCTCATAACATCTCGTGTTGCTCTCGCAGGTTCGCACCCAGCGGTGCTTCCAGGATATAATTCTTCTCTCGCAGCAATGAGGATAATCTCGTTACGGACCCAGTCCGTAATTGCTACCATCATCTTTCAACTTTGCTTCTCAAGGAACGCATTAAAATTCAACGAACAACAACACGAGCCATCTATCTACAACAAACATAGACAATCAAAATACTATCAGTACTAAGATCATGATAAATTTAAGTTCAATTAATCATATTACTTAAGAACTCCCACTTAGATAGACATCTCTAATCATCTAAGTGATCACGTGATCCAAATCAACTAAACCATAACCGATCATCACGGAAATGGAGTAGCTTTCAATGGTGAACATCACTATGTTGATTATATCTACTATATGATTCACGCCGACTTTTCGGTCTCAAGTGTTCCGAGGCCATATATGCATATGCTAGGCTTGTCAAGTTTTACTCGCAGATTTCAGTGGTGCAAAACTGGCTTGCACCCGCTGTAGATGGACGAGAGCTTATCACACCCGATCATCACGCGGTGTCCGGGCACGCATTTAACTTTGGCAACGGTGCATACTCGGAGAACACTTTTATCTTGAAATTTAGTGAGAGATCATCTTATAATGCTACCGTGAATCAAAGCAAGATAAGATGCATAAAAGATAAACATCACTTGCAATCAATATAAGTGATATGATATGTCCATCATCATCTTGTGCTTGTGATCTCCATCTCTCAAGCACCATCATGATCACCATCGCCACCGGCGCGACACCTTGATCTCCATCGTAGCATCATTCTCGCCTCGCCAATCTTATGCTTCTACTTACTATAGCTACCGCTAGTGATAAAGTAAAGCATTACAGGTGATTGCATTGCATACAATAAAACGACAACCATATGGCTCTCGCCAGTTGTCGATAACTCGTTACGTAACATGAGCATCTCATACAATAAAATATAGCATCACGCCTGACCATATCACATCACAACATGCCGTCGCAAAAACAAGTTAGACGCCCTCTACTTTGTTGTTGCAAGTTTTACATGGCTGCTACGGGCTTAGCAAGAACCGTCTTACCTACGCATCAAAACCACAACTATAGTTCGCTGTTAGTGATGTTTTAACCTTCGCAAGGACGAGCGTAGCCACACTGGTTCAACTAAAGTTGGAGAAACCGACACTCGCCAGCCACCTATGTGCAAAGCACGCCGGTAAACCAGTCTCGCAGTAAGCGCACGCGTAATGTCACCGGGTCGCCTCATCCAACAATACCGCCGAACCAAAGTATGACATGCGATAAGCAAGATGACTTGTATCGCCCACAACTCACTTGTGTTCTACTCGCATATAACATCAACGCATAAAACCTAGGCTCGATGTTACCGCTATGAACGTAGTAATTTCAAAAAATTCCTACGCACACGCAAGATCATGGTGATGCATAGCAATGAGAGGGAGAGTGTCCACGCACTCGAGATCGAAGCGGAAGGCGTAGCACAATGCGGTTGATGTAGTCGACGCCTTCACGGCCCGACCGATCAAGCACCGGGTTACGGCACTTCCGAAGTTCTTGCACACGCTCAGCTGGATGACGCTCCCTTGACCGATCCAGCAAAGTGTCGGGAAGAGTTCCACAAGACAACGCGTGGTGAAGATCTTGATGTTCTATCACGCAGGCTTCGCTAAGCACCACTACAATATTATCGAGGAGAACTATGGTGGAGGGGGGCACCGACACGGCTAAGAGATCTCAAGGATCAATTGTTGTGTCTATGGGGTGCCCTGCCCTCCGATATAAAGGAGTGGAGGAGGGGCCGCCAAGGGGGTGGCGCGCTGGGGGGAGTCCAACTCCCACCGGAGTAGGACTCCCTTTCCTATTAGGAGTAGGAGAGGAAGGAAGAGGAAGGAGGAGGAAGGAAAGGGGCCGCCCTCCCACTCGGATCGGGCTTGGGGGCCCTCCTTGCTCCTTTCCCTCCTTTCCACTAAGGCCCAATAAGGCCCATATACTCTTGGGGTTCCATAACCTCAGTGATCCCAGATTGTCCCAATCTCACCCGAACCTTCCGTGTCCAAATATAGTCGCCCAATATATCGATCATTATGTCTCACCATTTTGAGACTCTCGTCAAGTCCGTGGTCACATCCGGACTCCAAACAATCTTTGGTACATCAAAACTCATAAACTCATAATAAAACTGTCAACAAACCTTGTTGCTATGGACCCTACGGGTTCGAGAACTATGTAGACATGACCAGACACATTTCCGTCAATAACCAATAGCGGAACCTCGGATGCTCATATTGGCTCCTACATATTCTACGTAAGATCTTTATCGTCAAACCGCATAACAACATATGTTGTTCCCTTTGTCATCGGTATGTTACTTGCCCAAGATTCGATCGCCGTATCCAATGCCTAGTTCAATCTCGCTATCGCAAGTCTTTACTCGCTATGTAATGCATCATCTCATAACTAACTCATTAGCTACATTGCTTGCAAGGCTTATAGTGATGTGCATTACCGAGAGGGCCGAGATACCTCTCTCGACAATCGGAGTGACAAACCTAATCTCAAATACGCCAACTCAACAAGTACCTTCAAGACACCGAGAGCACCTTTATAATCACCCAGCTTACGCTATGACGCTTGGTAGCACACAAAGTGTTCTCCGTAAGCGGAGTTACATAATCTCATAGTCATAGGAACATGTATAAGTCATGAAGAAAGCAATAGCAACATACTAAACGATCAAGTGCTAAGCTAACGGAATGGGTCAAGTCAATCACATCATTCTCCTAATGATGTGATCCCGTTAATCAAATGAAAACTCATGTCTATGGTTAGGAAACTTAACCATCTTTGATTTACGAGCTAGTCAAGTAGAGGCATACTAGTGACACTATGTTTTGTCTATGTATCCACACATGTATTATGTTTCCAGTTAATACAATTCTAGCATGAATAATAAACATTTATCATGATATAAGGAAATAAATAATAACTTTATTATTGCCTCTAGGGCATATTTCCTTCATCTTCGCCATCGATCAAAGGAAATAGACCTAGGAAGTAATTCCAGAGTTTCATCATGCATCGACACGGAAGTCTCTACAATAAAATGTATGAACTTCGGTCAAACTTGCAGCTGAACCACGAGGCAAGGCTCGTCAAACCTCTCAAAGTAAACGAGATATTGTTGTTAGATAACATTATACCTACGATACACAAGGAAGCGTTGATGGGCCCCGACTCGAATTGGCTAAATGCCAATACAACCCGAGTTAGTTTCACGCATATAAGTGATTCGAGATTAAAACCTTGATAAGACTTAGAGTCTAACTAATATTTATGGAACTTTAAACCGACACGGATAAAAATGTTTTATCCACAAAGCTCGACTTGTTGAAATGACAAGTTCAAGAGTTGACTACTATAAGGTTGTTTTCATCATAGCGATGCTTAAAGTTGGTTCGGTTGAACTAGCAATTAATACATATTTCAATCGTGAGATACTAAACATGGATGACAATAGGATTTCCATCTGATGGAAATGAAACCAAGAACTTGCATGTGTTACAGTCCAAGGAATTTTGCCTATCCAGAGGATGCTAGTAAGGGTGCAAACTTCAGAGTTCCAAATGATGGATGTAAGAGAGCAAATGGAGTTGGAATCTTCATGCTTTGATGAAATGGTCAAAGGGTTCGACTTCATCAATGGGTAATGAAGATGCTTGTAATTCAAGAAAGTAAGTGGGAGCGTAATAATATTTCTAAAACCTTGTGTGCTTGACACATTGTTAATTGGAAATAAATTTCTTGACACGAATTAGGACTTCATTTGAAATTGTTTTTGATGAAGTGCTTAGGCTAAATAGCCTCAATTTTAGCCATGATGATCTATAGAGATAGATTTACCTAATATGGCTAAGCAATGAATACATATTGACAAGGTGCTAAAACCTATTTAGCATTTAAAACACCAAGGAGTGATTCTTGACTAAGTCACATGGAAAGAGTTTTACAAGACACGGTGTCCCAAAACATCGAGGAGTAAAATACATGATGGAGATTCCACA